>JAQGCB010000304.1:0-24780 GCA_034698835.1 Protaphorura tricampata
GCATTCAGCCCTTGGGGAAATAATGGGGACATCAATCTCTATCCCCTTATTACCAGGATTTTTAAAGTATGTGCTTGTGCTCACACTTCTTTCTCATAAGGAATTGAAAGCGAGATAGTTTTTTCATTGTAAATAATTGCGTGTGTTCTTAATTTAGTTATTTGATGGTGATGGTGATGGACACCTTACATTCAGCGAATTAGTTCAAGTCCTAGCCATCACTGGACATGGCGAGCTTACACTTAGACTCCGGTTATTCTTTTGTTTACACTTACCCCCACTTTTGGATACTGATGTTACAACACCGATTGGTAAGATTTTCACCACGTTATAGTAAATAGTAACCATATTTTGAATTTAATTTTCATTAATACTTTCATCTTTACAGTTCTGGATGAAAGTGCTGAAATTGCAACGGAAGCATCGGAGTTTTTCTTAAGTATTGATGAAAAAGAGTTGGAAATAGGACTTGAGAATTTAGACATAGGAATGTTGTCCCCGTCAAGGCCAAGCAGTAGTTCAAGTTCGTGTAAACCTTCTGGTAAGTTCTCCATTGATCCTTATGGAGAAAGTGGTGAAAGTCTACTTTCTCGACATTTCCTTCTCCGGAATGAATGCAATCCCCGCTGTTAATCGGTATAATACGACAACCTTTTCCCTTACAATTAGAAAAGTACGAGCTATGTAAACGTTGGCTACGTTGGATCAGTCCACTGAAGTATTTTTATGCAATATAACGTATAATTTTTAATTCACAGATGCTATCACTGCTTTACGAGAAACCGCGTTCTCTGTTAACGAGACCGGACTAGTGATGGACCAACCTCATTTTGTTGCTATGTGGAAATCCTTCTACGACATTTTCATTCATCAAAAGAACGAGCAAGAAGCTTATCATTCCATTGTCAAAGTTGGAACTCTGCTCATCAGTTTAGGAGACTTGGGTAAAAATACTTCGGGTGCATCGGAGGCTGGTGTTAGCGGGAAACCAGACCGAAACAAAAGTGGTTCTGAAGCAACAATTACAGGTAGTATCGACTATGAAGATGATCCATTGGGGGCTACAACTAAACAAAAAATTAGTCCAAAGCAACCGACACCTTCCAGTAAGATTTCAGTTGACAAAAATGAAAGTGGAGACCATCTTGTTCCAAACACTGACATGGAAAGTCTTCCCTCTGGTTCAAGTGGTATTTCGCATCCGGCGTCCCTACCACTAAAGGTACGTTGCTAAAAAACCAATCATAATAACAAACCTCAAATTCAGTTATTAATTTTGTATTTGACATTTGACCTTTCTAGGATTCCCTTGCTGAAGAGACTCGTAACGTTGGGTGGCAAATCACATTTGAACAATTCCTGGCATCTGTTCTCACGGAACAACATCTTGTAGATTTTTTCGACGCTCATACAGATTTAACTAGTTTGATTGATCGTTTCAAAAGTCGAAGACTCATAAGACAAACAACGCTTTCTTCTTCACCTGATTGATTGGTTGAGTTGAGTAGATAGTACTGGAAGGGTAAAAAAAGACGCAACGGAATAGGGTAATCGTAATCGCATCTCGCATGTAGGTTAATTGTATTAATTAATTATTACTTCCAGTCCTACGTTTATCAAATATTTTGTTTTACTTTACTTTTAGCGAATCACGAACGACTCTTGTCTTAATTTTAAGAAACATGAACAATTTCAGCTTTATTGTATAGAACTTTTAAAAAAGTTTGAAAAAAATATTCTTGCTAATTAATGTATTAAGTCATTTTTGAAATTTCTTTCTACGTGTTTCTTTGGAATTACTGAACGGAAAGAGATTTTTTTTCTTCGAATAATGTAAAACTTGCAGTTTAACTTCTACTACATTTGAAACGGCAAATTAACTGCTGGAACGTCATTCCAAAGCTAAGTTTTATTTTCCTAGTCTTAATGTTCAAACTAAACCAAACTGTCCAATTTTCTCTGTCTACCTGCTGACGCATGCATGAGTTGCCTGAAAGGAGATTGAGATTGTGATATGTAAATATTTGAATAATTGTAATTCTTTCCGATTAAGTTAAGTCAATACTACATACAAGCTGAAATAAAATCGTGCTCTTCGATACAATTGAATTTTATTTTGGATGTGCGTGTGTGGTTCATTTAATTTATTGGAAGTTGACTATTTAAATCCGTTTTTGGAACTCGGATGTTTTTTTAACACCATGACGGCCCCTAAAAAGTACGCTTCGAAAGCCAATATACCGGATTTGGTTTGAACGGACGAATTTTCCGTCCTGTAATTAAACAGACTTCTCCAAAAGTCGGTGACAAATTTTATTTTATTTGTTTCGTATACAATTCAATTCTACATCTTATAATTAATGCGATTCTATTCTACATAAAAAACTACGATTTCTACGCTTGCTGCCTTAGTTGCGAACGAGTAAGATAAGATTTTGTAACAAAAAATAAAAAATTCAGATCGGCATACAAAATGTCATGGTTGGAAAGCTCAGACCTCCACTCTCTGGTAGTAGATTTAGATTCTATTATATTTTAGAGTACTATTTTTGTGATTCTTAGCAATCGCCGTCACTCCACTCGTCTGATTTTTGCTCAATCGGCGCAGAGATTGAAACTTGAGCTTGACTAGTTCTAGGACTTAAAATAAATGCAACACAATTTGGCTGGGTTGTTCTATGAACTGAACAAAGAACAAGACTAAACATTTAAATTTCTAACTGTCGATACTTTTTTCTCATATTGGACACTGGATCTCTGAATAACACTGGGTCAATCCTCACACTCGATCTCTTCAAATGATTGATTCCATAAATTTCGAATAATTTATGAACACAATTTTGTCTTTGTTTAAAATGATCTGCATAGGTCCAAAATGTTCTCTGATTTATTGGTGGAGTCTTGTCCAAATTTTTCTTCCAAATCAATTTGATGGGAGGTTTTCTCGTCACTAATGAAGAAATGATATTGAGTAAAATATCTTCACAATTTTGATACGTTTCTACGAGCTGTTGTGCACTCTTGTCCGCATTCGTATTGTAGAGATGGTTGTAGTAAACATGATAAATTGCTCCACCCGTCAAGACTAAACTATAATCATTCGTATATTTTGAACTATACTTCCAACTCTCTTTCCCTTCATCCCAATAATGTGATCTAGATGAAAATCCAACGATTCTATCTGGAAATGAACACCAGACTTTGTAAGCAAAATCAAAGTCATCCGTTGTGAGTGCACTGTCTTCATCCAATGAGAATATGGCAGGTGTAGAGATTTCATCAGTGATGAATCTCTGAGATACAGATTTCGATGTACTCCGTTTTATGGTCAATGGAATAGGTGTTTCTGGCCATAGTTTAGGAATCGGCCTCGTCGTGTCCCAAATGATGAGGACTCTTGAAATATATTTACTTTTGCTCGCACTCTGAATCAGACGAAATAATGGAGTATTGGAATAAACAGGGTGTCCAGATGCCTTCAAATCTGCTAAACTTGATTGGACATAAATGACGGCAGTGAAATTCCTGGAAGCCGATGATTCTTGACATATTTTTTGCTGTTGACCAAATGGAAACCCTTTGACGTCATCCGCGTAGTCCAAATCGTAATTCAGTGCACCTGGAAGAAAATAGAAACTGATTTTATTGCTGCAAAAAAAATACAAATCTTACCTCAAATTAATTGCAGGTATTTTATTTGGTAAAAAAAATAATGCTATGCTAACCTGGTGCACTATTCCAAAGATTCTTGTCTCTCCAACTCGGACCACGAGCACGATCTCTCATAACTTCCATGGTGGTCCGAACGATTTTCTCAATAGATGACAAGTACTGATTATAAATTATTTGTGTTTGTTGTTTGAGAGAAAATATTCTATCCGGTTCAATTGACCTCAACATGTCCAATGTTTGCTAGAGTGTCCGTTCATCACCACCGACAGTTGCAGCCGGCCAATCAATCGATTCAGAAAAAGGAAGCATCCATCCATTTGACAATAGAACTGGAATACAACCGGACCTTAGGGCTTCTAAGAATCGGAATGACCCTAATCGTCGTCCTCGAGGAACTAAACAAAATGTGGAGTTCTCCAAAAGTGTTTCGTAATCGTATCTTTCATACTCCACGTTATCTTCATCACAACGCTCATCCTTCATTTCATTCCAATTCTTCCCATGTTTACAAGTTGTGACCATGATGACGTCTTTACCATTATGAAGATGATAAATAGAATTTCTGACCTCTGACCCAATTCCATACACATAACGTTTTCCTTTGAAGGAAATCAAATGTTTCTTCAGCGAAGGGAATTCATTCGAGACTGTCAATTCTTGTTCATCTCCTTTCTCAGGATGTGAGGAATGGAAAAGTGGAAGAGCAATGTCAAAATTAGGTCGGAAATGTTCCATGGACATTGATGATTTGGCCAATATAGCTTTTCCAATCGGGAATTCCAATTCTGTCTCGTCATAATTTGGCCATGTTCCAGCGTATAGATTGAATATGATGTGATTTTCTCCATTGTTCCATAACTTCTCCAGATTCTTAAGTCGGGCCGGGACATTTCGTACAAAATCTCTGGATAAAAGGTCACGGTCAAGTGTGTCAAAGCTAAGGACGAAGAGACATGCTTCACTTGGGTCATCCGTTGAATAGGGTGAACGTAGAATGGAATTTAAAATTTTCTCATAAGTACTGCTCGTTGGAATGAGCGTGTCCACTGGGTACACATAAACTTTAAAGTTTTTACCTTTACAAAGGTCAAAATTAAAGCAAGTCTCCATTTGGCAATCAAAGTACTTACTATTTTCATCAGTCTCTTCGACTACTGCCGCGGCTGGGGCCACAGCCACAGGGTCACTGATACCGTTTAGTGTCGTATTTTTATTATTACCACTCCGAAGGTCATCCTTGCCACGGTCACGGTTTGCTGGATTAAAAAATTGGAGCGAATCCATTGTCAAATAAGACGGAGCTTGAGTAAAATCAAAATCTTCTTCGGGTGGAAGGTCAAAGTGTGGACCTTGGAATTCTTCCTTGTCCTTGTCAGCATCCACCTCCATCTCCCAATCATTTTTTCCAAAAACGGTCAAACACAAAATTAAACTGATGAAACTGGTGGTCCAGATGTAGACAAAGATTTTGAGGGCCACCATTTCAGTTATTCACCAGTTGTTTGTTCTGGATATAAAAATTAAACTAAAATTTTATTTCCTCACATTTCTTTTTGTACTTTCTCATTATTGATAGAATTTGAAAAATGTAAGGAAAAGCGCGCGGACTAAATCAATTCTGGCAAGAAAATTCCACTTGCCCCAGCACAGCACAGCATGCAGGCAGATTTTAAAAAAAAATTAGCTATCGAGAATCATCAGAGAATTCGGATTTCGATTTAGATCAGATCAGATAATCCTCATGCATGCTAAATCAGATAAACTGGTACATCTAACTGGACAGAACAGATAAATTTCTCCCCGATACGGATCAAATTTCGATACTAGAAATTTTGATGGATTCTCTCAATTTGCGGGTTAATTTTAGTGCTTCTGTATCTTGTATCATAGTAAGCCGTGCATTCATTGCATTCGTTTTAGAAAAGTGGTGCGATTTACTGCACTTCACCAAACTGTTCACAATTTTCTACCACTATCATTTTTTTCGCAATGAATTTAAAAACAAAAATGTGTATCACTTTAATCAACATCCTGTGAAGAAGGAAGTTTTCGTTCCGAAAGCTTGAAAAAATGAACAAAGATTGTGTCGTACAAAATGTCTGCCGATTATTCCGTTAAAAACTACAACAAGCAAAAATGCTATTTAAATGTTTCGCAATCAGTATCGTTTCATCTTTATAGCGCGCTTTGCAAAGAAAACCAGTGTTTCATTTGTGTTTCATTTGCCATTATGCCTGAAAGGAAGGCAGACGTACTTGCACGTATGACTTTTAGAAGAAGTACCCCTAGTAGTAGTTAGTTACCGTCATCTTAAGCAAACGTTAAACGTTAACATACGAACGTAAAACCTGTATCATTAGCGTTTTACGTATTAAGTTTGAGTGCGCAATCCCCCTATTGTATAGGAAAGGGAGAAGCGATCGGGTGGCTGGCCCGGTCGTCAGATTGAGTTTGGGGTTTGAGTGAGTCGGAAGGGAAAAGCTATTGATTCAATGGCTGCGGCGACTCCTCCGCTCCCCACCTAAAAAAAAATATACCCACGTCAGACTACACGGCTACAATTTTATTATTTATTTATTTTAGAAGAAAAGTGCTAAAATAAAATGTTGTGCACTGAAGAATTATTCAGTCGGACACAGTGTAATTGTTGTCAACAAGGGATTCCTGGGATTGGGATTGAGTGTGTGGATTGTACAAATTCCGTAAAATTGTGCTGTGAGGTAAGACAGGAGAGGACAGGGCAGAAAAATAAAGGCCTCTGTGTGCATGTGTGCTATGCTGTTCGTTGAAGGGAATTTTTTTTTATGTAATATTTGTTGTTATGGAAGGAAGGGTGAGGTGACGTCATATATGAAGTCAAGTAAATGTATTTGTGCTCTATAGCCACCGCACGTTAACCTCAAGTGTGAACATTGCACTTTGTAACAATACGCAGTAATTTCTTACAACACATTATGAATCGTGTAAAGCGAGACAGGAAGGGTGGTTCATAAGTAATGTCCGCCTGGATGTTATGAATTATATTTGGCACATGTACTATTATGTGTGTATATCATGTCATGTCAATCCATGAATTTTGCTCCGTTTATTTAATTCTTATGCTTTATCAGGAGGGTGAATTTTTGTAACGGATGGAAAAAAATTGTAACCTTAATTTTCCACTTCTAGCGTGCATGTGTTTACCATTCGGTTGGGTGTTAGGTTAGGTTTCGGGTAATAATGTAGAAGCTGTAAATTAGTGGTCCACTCCAAACACATTACATTAGGAAACCCAGTCGGGTATTTTCTTATTTAGGAAAAGTGTCCCTTGGAATTGTTGGAATCATGAAAATTGTTATTGAGGTCAATTTGGTAAAGTTGGTTAGTGCGTTGAGCGAATAGTTTAGACTTCCTCCAGTGCATACCCTTTGTTTGTACTTTTTAGCAGATGTGATACACCTCTCTGTATCTGATGTGCTGTGATTGTAACTAAATAGGGGAAATGTACCACTGACGTCAAAATGAATATAATCTCTCTATTTTTATCTAAAGGATTTCATAACGTCAAAGTGCATTATCTGATTCTTTGTTTTCTAATCCCGACTTAATTATTAATTTTTTTGTGTATTTCACAGTGCTTTGGGCTCGGAGCTGAGATAGGCCAACATAAAACTGATCATTCATACCGGTTCTTTGTAAGTTTGACTTTGAATTGCAATTCGTAATATAAATTGTAATATTTTCTTGAACGGGTTGAACCAAAATTGTAAATACAAATTAATTATTATTGTATTAATGATTAGGACTCGTCTGGAAATATATTCCTATTCCCAAATGGTACAAATTGGACAGCCAAAGAAAATATAAGACTTTTGGATGGCATTGAACAATTTGGATTTGGAAATTGGCAAGATATTAGTAAACACATTGAGACGAAAACTCCTACTGGTAAGAAAACATCATTACGTACAATGTGCTCAACGCATGACAATCAAATTGAAATCACTTTTTGCAATTAATAATTATTGGTTCGTGTTATTTTAATTTTTTAGAGGCCAAGGAGGAATATGTCCAAAGGTTTGTCGAAGGAAGTACCGGAAAGGCCACATGGCCTCACTGTAAAAGTCATGAACGTCCGACAGTGGATCATACATGTCCAGAGGATGGTCCACTTTCACCTAGTCTTACCGCTAAACTGTCACCATTGAGGATTGCCAACGATGAAGCATCGCAACTTGGTTATATGAATCTTAGGGATGATTATGAAAAAGTAAATAATTTTAAGAAACCGAATTTGTTGGGAATCTTGAAGAATATTTTACAAAACGATTTATTAAAATTGTACTAATTATAAAATCAGGAATACGATAACGATGCTGAGAAGTTAGTCTCTCAACTTGTGTTCAACACAGACGATGAAGAAATCGACATTGGTATGTTTATTTGTTATAACCCAGTTTTTTACCTCGACCTCCAAGCATCTCGTAAAATTTGATTTTTGATAATTAATTTTACAGCCCTCAAGCTAGCCCTGGTGGACATGTACTCCAGACGACTACGTGAACGCGTGAGAAGAAAGCGTATTATTCGTGATTATCAATTAGCATCTAGTTTCTTTAAAAAGCCGGCTGCGAGTAAGACTAAACGAAGATATCTTCCTTATGAAAGGTAAGAAAAACAAATTATATAAAATCTCAATGATTCTTATTAATTATTACTAGGGTACTTATAAACTAATTTTGAAAATTTTGTTCTTGGTTTTTCAGAGATGTGATAGACAAATTAAAATCATTTACACAATTCCATACAGCCCTGGAACATGATCATTTTGTACAAAATTTAATTAAAGAAAAGGAACTTCAATCCAGGCTGCAAGAATTATACAAGTATAGAAAGAATGGAATTACAAAGAAAGATGACTGTGTTGAGTTTGAACGCGTTGGGAAGAATGAGACACATCCAATCTCCAAATTAAATGGAACTAAAACAAATTCAACTCTACCTCCTCCAGACCCACCTATTACACGAATGGAATTGGTAATATATTTTTCTAACTTTTAAAATTTCTTCAGGTTGGCAAGTAATGCGACCTACAATTTCTTACCTTAATTTTCAATTTCTATTCTATGCATTTTTTCACTAAACGTACATACACTGCTACTCTACTCGTCTACTCTGAAATTGCATGCTTTCATTGAATCTTAAATTTTATGTTACATTTGAGGGGACTTCTTATTTTTTGTTCCCCTCGTAGGATAGAAGTCACAACAACGCCGAGACAAATCAAAGACAACAACAATTCAACCAGTTCAACGCGTAAGTAATTTCCACTCTTTTTAAGGACTTATTAAAATCAAAAATCACGAGTCTCACAAAATAAGTCAATTTTTATTTCGTTTGCTTAGCCCCCCACACAAAAACGGAAGCGGAAACGACCCAAATTATCAAGACAAAAAACCCATACCCCAGCTGTCCTCCTACGGCGTCGCCAACTTAAACTACACGGAATCAGAATCCGGGGAGCCTTACTCACAAATAACCGATCAGAAGGATGTGCTACAAGTAAACTCATCGAAACATCAAGGAGAACGAAGGGTTATGGACGACCCATTTACTGCTAACATCCTAAATTTAAATTCTTCGCACCTGCTGTCCATGAAGGAACAAAATGTAATGGTTTACTTCAAATGGACTAATTGATTTTCATCAGAGATCAGATATTAAGTTTTTAATTTCTTTTGCAGCTCTGCATCAACAATAATCTACAACCCACCCAGTATCTCACGATTAAAGCAGCCATACTGCTGGTAAGTTGTCAAATATTGTCAGAATTACATTAAAACCTCTCTCGTTCTCTCTCCACAATATATTATCTCTAAGTCAGGACCACCTGTCACCTGTACCATGTAATCTGAATTCAGGACAGGTTCTATTATAATAAGGTGTTAGCTGGACTGCTTTGAATGTCTAACTTAATTTTTTGTTTGTGTATTTTAGAATCACAGCTCGGAGAAGCCATCGACTATAAGCGACTCCGAGTGGAAGGAAATCAATAGCTTCATGACTAATAGTGGTTGGGTTTGACGTTCTGAACTTATTAAATTATAAATTATAAATTAGTTCTCATAAATTCTGATTATCATAAGATGAAATTGAATATATTTTAAATTATAAATAATTGAGAATCATTACTACGGAATGTAACGAGGAAACTTCAGTGAGACTGGTCGTGATGTGATAGTACGTTTACCTTGATGAACTGGTTTTATTAGCGAAATTTTATAGTATTGCAGAAAATTCAATCAGAACGTGGGAAAGACAATGAAGTAGTTCTTTTTCCAACTTTTGAGCCGAACTCACACTCAACTGCTAATAGATAACGCTATCTGGGCTATCTCAGCTCTCAAAACCGAAACTAGCCTCCGACCACTTCGACTGAAGGTTTCCGTAAATTCATATTAAATTATTCGGTGTCTGAATACTGTGGTTTGTTCAAAATTTGGGGTCCTAGATTAGTTAAGAAAGAGAGGAATGGGTTCCTAAGGAATTTATCGTTTTCTCGTCCATATGATGCACAATTACAATTTTAATATTACGCATGCCGAACGAGTCAGACTGAGTTATGGACGAGAACTCGACATCAATTCATATACATTTTTAATGTAACCCAATTATTTATGAACGAATAATACAGTTAAGGTGGTTACTATTCGAATCAAATTTTTGTACAATCGTGTATATTAAACAAGTGTAATTTTTTAACATGTATACTATTTAAAAAGAAGAAAATTGTGAATAACAAACAACCATGTTTTTAAATATATTTTTTGAGTAGAGAAATTCAGTTTTATTTTCCACACTAAATCCCGGGCGAGATTTACAATCTAACTAGAAACTCCTCGAAACACAACTATGTACTATGTACTTATAATAAATTAGAGATGAATTTTAATACAGGGTGTATGAACATTATACGCTGTAATTTTAAAGTGTGTCTTTTTGTAAAAGTCGGACGAACGAACCTCAATGTTTTAAGCTTTTATAACATTTCTCAAGGGTCTTGCTAATTTTATCTCCCAAAACTTAGGAATAAAAATCTAAACCGGCCAGATGCATACCTATACTATACAATTCGAAAGTGAAATTAGTCTGGTACATTTCTGACGACCATCCGGTCCGGAGTAGACCTAGTAGGAATGTGAGTTACGGATCCGCAAATTTATATAGGAAATTTTTTTTAGACGCCGCTTGAAAAATATTCCTTGACAATTTTACATTTTAAGTTGCAGTTTCGTGAATCGCGATGGCATTTTTATTCTTACCTCTAAAAAAATTTGACTCGTTATTTAAAGTTTTCTTTGAACCAGTAGTTTTTTTACATCAACCATTTTCTATGTACGTCCGCTCATGGCCTGCCTGTAATACAATTCGAGACTTTTTTTTCAAAACTTTACATTTCTCTACGTCTAAACAATTTATTACGTATACAATTCAATTCAATTCAAATTCAAGTTGACCAGGTACATGGTTTGAACAATACTTTACATCGTAGGACTACAATAATACGAATATATTTTACATTATTGGTTTGGCTTGGCTGGCAGGGCAAGGTAGAAGCTCACCCATTACAATGCAATACATAATTGCTGGATGATTTCTTTGTCTTAAAATATATGTAATTAATTATTTTATTTATGAACATGAGTAAAGCCAAAAGACTGACTAACTTTTTGTTGAACATCAAAAAGGCTTGCAATGAGTGCATGAATATGTTTAGGATTCTTTGTGCAGTTTTGCTATGCTAAAGCTAAAGCTACAATTAAATATGATACAATGTTGTGCAGTTTTCTTAGAATTACAAGTACAGTATTTGAAGAAATGGACATTTGCTGTAAATTGTAAATGCAGTTGGGCTGGGCCAAGTTAAGTCGTATAGAATGGGTGAAATATCACATTTATACGTAAGTTTCTATTATCTAGTGAACAATCGAGCTCAAGTGCGCGCAGCTCAGATTTAACATTCTAATCATTAATACAACTCTGAACTTGTGATTCCCATGTTTTAGGCAAGTTTTTTTTCTCCAAAATTGTTGAAATTTTTATCTTCTAATCGCGTTCGCCGTACAATCGTAACTAAATACTAAAATTTAGTATTTCAATAAGAAAATTCATCCCTGGACACACATCTTCGCGTATGTATTTCTTACAAGGTTATCCAAATCGAAATACTTTCTGAGATCCTAAGTTAACTTTTCTAAAGTCTTATTTTGTCTACAGTCTATAACACAGCACAATTGCATTGTGTTTCCAAAAATTATGACAAATCCATCTGAATTGTATTGCAAATTGCAACTGTTCTCTTTACAATGTGACCCAAAACTAGTTACACCCAAATAGCGCCATCATCGTGGTTCGTGGAGCGCACCTGAGAAAATTCAACGTGTTAGCCTTCGTTATTCGTAAACTCTCCAAAACTATATACGCCTTTGTGAACATTTTCCCCAAAATCCCAAAAGTCTTATCTAAACCTAACTTCACATTTTGCACCGGCGGAATTTCAAGATCAAAATTGAAGTTTATTCTCTAATTAAGTGTGTCGTAAAATTGGCACCTTAAAATACTTTGCACCTTTTGAACACGAACACAAACTAAACTCGGAATCCGCCGATGCCAATCCGTACAAAATCTTGTCAGCACCGCGCACCGATCGGGGCCATTTAACCCGGCCCGAATAATTCCTTCGACATTGAATATCCCGAGCCCAAAAGTTTTCCGGAATTTCTGGAATTTTCCAGCCTTACGAAATTTACAGCCCACCAACGTCTAACCCCAGTACTTGCAACCCTAAATCGGTCGTCATTTTATCCGGACTCTCTAAAGGTCTCCTTGGCCAAATTTTAATACTTTTTAATTCTTGTCCAGCCTTTTCCAACTCTTCTAAACATTCCCAAGCCTCCCAAATATTTTGTTCTAACCATTCTAAAATTGTGTCATGAGAATACAATGCCTTCATTGAAATTCCAACGGATTTTGCTGTTAAGGCTAAATTTCTTTTAAGCCTTGGAATATCTTTGATCAATTCATCCACTCTTAATGGGAGAGAGAAATCATGTCTCCGATTATATTTTGTAACCCAACCTCTTCCCAAATTTAAACTCGTAGTCAAATCCCAAACTTCATTCAAAAGTGAACGGAGTCGAAATGCTGTTCGAAAAAATGAAACCCCAGGGAAATTACATCTAGACACAAATGAAAACTCATCATCTTCTGAATTCTTTGCTGTTAGGACAATTTTTGTCATGGCTAAAGTTACGGGACAATTTAAAATACGGAGAAACTCAGTCGCGATTTTTTCTTGACGTTGCTGAAATGGATCATCATGAATTATACCAGTTTCAACAGTGGCTGCCAATCCGACTCTTGCAAAACTGGCCATTGACACGCGTTCAGCCCTTTCTTTGATTCGAAGACTCTGCGGATGTGGTACCCAACGTCTGACGGACCGACGCCTTCGAATTGGCCCAATTGCGCCGGCGTTGCTGTTGCTACTCCCGCTGGTACTCTGTTGGGCAAGCGCACTTACAAAAACCCGATTCCGGATAGATGCCCCAGGAGAAACAATCGAAGTGATGAGGGATGAATAAACTAATGATGGAAGTGAGGCTGGGAGAAGTTCACAAAGGACAGCAAAATGATCGTATCTGGACCACCCTGTTAGAACAATTCCACCCACACCTTTTTCCCAACGATGAGATTCACGGGCAACAATGTCCACCCATCTTTGTGTATTTTCAGCATGTCTTGTTAATTTTGGAATAGTCAATGTTTCCCCAAAAGCTCCTTTGTAGGCTCCGGCAACCCAAATCGTTGGAAATATTTCAGAATATTTCTCCCAAGTTTCCCATCCAACGAATCTATCAACGTCTTCCGCGTAGACCCAAACCATTGGCTCGACAAGAGAACCAAGACTGGATTCTGCAAGTTTTCTGAAATAATTTAAAAAGGAATCAATGGATGTATTTTTCGAGTTATGTTAAAATTTATAAAAATTTACTGGCGAGGAATCATCCGAAGCATATCATCCCACATTATAGGAATTTTCCCCAGTTTCCTCACAAATCTTGCAACTTTTGTCACGTGATCCATGAATAGGACGTCTTTGGCTTCAGAAGTTGATGTGCACAAATTGCAAACCCTCAAGTTGAAAATTTCATCACAGCCAATGTGAATGAATCGAGAATTTTGATGGACTTGAGTTATCTGTAAAAATGCAGCAGAAATATTTTTTGTAGTTGCGCTATAGAATTGCAGGTCCTTGGTTGAAATCGATTTTCGAAATCGATTTGAAATCTAATTCGGAATTGAATCCAAATCGAAATTTTTGTACCTGTAAAATCATGTCTTCGATCAAAGTCATGGTTCCCGGTTTAGAAGGACAAAACGCTTGAGGATCTTCATCCACTTCCCTTAAATGACTAAATTCCTCTTGTTTGAGAATGAACTCGACATGTCCAAAGGTTTGGACCAATGGAATTACTTCTAATCCGTGGACCTCCGCAAAATTAATAATTTCTTGGACTTGAGCCAAAGAGTAGTAGTTATTATCCTTCAGAGTCAGATTCCTGAGGTTGTCCCTCCAAGGAAACGTGTCTTCCCATTCAATCAATAGTCCAGTCAGCCCTGCTTCTTGACTTAATTTGATTATCTGTTGCAATTTCAATATAAAAATTAGATTAGTTATTGTTCTGACTCTGACTGCAGTCTAGATTCCATTGATTCAATAAGTAATATTGCGTTATCGGATTTCAAAATCTGCTGAGTTGAGTAGCGCTGTAGCGCAGCGTTAGCGCACCGACAATTTGATAGGCGTACATTTAACACCCAGCCAATAATTACTGCGGTAACGCCGTAACAGTTTCGGAAATACGAACACCGGCGTTTGAATCAATTATTTCAACGAAACTTTCGCCGCCGCCTGCTGTAATGAGCTGAGTGCCCGGTTTGAAACGCTTGATACTTAAATCGTGCATTCCGATTCCGATTGAATAATTACAGTGTATGGAGTTTTCTCAATAGCCATGCAATTAATTTATGATGGATGGCAATGGAACCAGGCAAAAGTGGACTGTCGTTTTTGAGTCTTTTATTAACGATCGGTCTAATTATCAATCTAGAAACGCTTTCAGTAATTGCGAGAGAATGCGAACGACTATCCTAGGTTGTAATTTCTTCACGCAACCCGGAGCTATGATTTTCGCACACATTCAGCATTTCGTGAATCTGCAATGGAATTTCTCGGCCACAGATACAGGATGGTTCCTATTATTTATTATCCCGACCTATTCTCTTGCGGTTTAGTATAAAAGTAACTGATAGTTTGCTTTTTAGATTCTTATCTGGGCTGTAAGCTGTAGTCAACCCGCATTCCGCTGGATTATGAAAAAATTAGAAACATTGTGTCTATCGTATTTGAATTTAATTTGATCCAAGCGATTTATATCAGCGCAATGCTCTGTAAGGAGGTAAATTATAATTTCCTACAATGTACAGATTGTATTTATTTTATTCGCAAAACTTGCAAGTTGGTCATTTTGGTCAACTGGGTATGAACCACCCTGTATATGTATGCATTCTAAGAAAGCTTATAAGGCAAAGTTTCGTAGCAATTTTTCCATTCGCTGTGATCCAAATATATCCTCAACTATTTTTTTAATTTTGAATTCCTGCTTAAAAGATTCTCTAAAATGTTTACGGCTTACCTCCTTAAAATATCCAACTTTCGGCGGAGCTCCTTTCAAGTCAAAATGTATTAAACGTCTCTCAATCACATTTGTAAACTTGGACTGTTCCATTAATTCAACCAATTTCATGAACATGATTGGGTTTTCAGAGTGATGATGTCGAATTTTTGGATTTTGATTTTGACTTTCACCCAGTTCAGAATTTTCTGTCATTTTGTCACTTTCGTTCCTGATACTACTGCTACTGCTACTGCTGCCGCTATTATTAGTCGTAGAATTCGAGTCCGAGTCCAGAACAACTACACTGTTACTGTTCGTACTTTGAGAAAACTTGGGTGATAATTCAGATGCGGAAATTGCGCCGTAATTTCTACTATCTTTTTGTTCCATTAAATTGAGTTGTTCATTGTGTTCTTGCTCAATTATATCTGCTTCCTCTGCTGCAGACACTTGTAATTGATGGAATGGGTATTGTCCATTACGTGGGGACACACTGTCTTCCGGATAATAAAAATATAGTGAACTAATCCCACCAATTAATAGTGAGAAAAAACAACAGATTAAAAATAATTGTGGTTTCCGCCTCAGTGTTCCAGTACAAAATCTTTCACAATGTTCCATAATTAATTAATTAATTAATTAAACAATTATTTTTTTGTCAAATTAAAATAGTAAATAATATCACCAGTCACTCACAATAGTAATTTGGAATAAAAATAGTACCAATAGTTACATTTTACACACAGTACAGTAGTGCAATGGAACGGAAATTTTTGTGTACAAGGAAACCCGTTCATCTGCACACTTTCACTCTCACCGTTATTTGTGCCTCAGGGATGATTCTGTCTTTACCATTGCTACAATGTGCAAATGGGTGAATTTTGAGACTAGTAGTCGTACAAACTTTTCCCATTGTTTACGGGACACCCTGTATAAAATATATTGATTTTTGACTTCGGTTTTTTTTTTTAAATTATATTTTTAATTGAAATTAATTGGATTTTTGGTGTAAAAATTAGGCAAGTTTTCCAGTAATGCGGAGAGATTGACTTTAATTAATGAGATTTGGAATTTTTTGGGGATAAAATATTAATCTTGTGTGTGTCTGCATGGAGTTTCCAAGTTCAAGTGCAAGTACTCCGCTCCGTTGTCGCGCGTAGCGTAGCGTACGTAGTTTGTTAGAATACTAGAAGAAAATATAGTCGTCGTTTGTCGGGGAAAAAGGACATGGACTGCACGGAGTGGAAACTGGATCGAAGAATGTCCGGAACTCGTTCTTTCCGGGATCCTGGATTTCATTCTTTGTAGACACAAACCTCGGTTTTTCGAGTGGAGTAACGGGTAGTAGTCGTAGTACAGTGTAGTATGTATGACCATGACCTTGAGAAATGGAAATTTTTATTTCCTGGCCCCGTTAACGTAAGAATTGGCATGGGGAGTCAGTGCAGCGCAGTCTCGTCTCAACCTCTCAACCCGGGATTAGGAGATTCCGTTCTGTCACGTTTTCTAGGGTTCTAGATTTCTAGATTCTTTCAAGGGAACAGATTCATATGTAAAACTCACAGAGCAGTAATGCTGGATTTTTGGCTATTTGGTCTGGCGTGACAATTCCGAACTTGTAATTTGCTTGGTGCAATGGTTTTTCGCTACAGCGAGGCGGCAGGGTCGAACCCCTGTGACGCCACGCCCTTGCTTCAAATAGGTTTTTCGTCTAATTTTTTTGTAACCAAGTTTTGAGTGTAACAGATTTGTACACTTAAAGTACTTTCCTCGACGGACAACTTTACTACTCTCCTGATACTTATATTGTGGAGAAAAGATGAAATTTTCATCATGATGACGATGACAGGAATGACATGAACATGATGAAAATGAAATTAATCCTTTCAGATGGCCCTGGGCCTAGAGCATGATCCAGATACAATGTTTTCTCCCAACTTTCCAAGGTTACGGTTATCCACCCGTGTGTTCTTTCCAATAATCTTCTCAAAAGACAAGAAACTGTATCATCAAAGTCTTTTCATTTCACCACGTGATAAACTAATGTCATTTTGGATTGGATTCGATTGCGGTCGGTGCATGTGTTCATTGCATTGCACATTGCACAGTGTATGTGTAATGCAGTTAGCCAGAATGTCGTGCTGGGAATATTCGATTCCGACATTATTATACGACAACGATTCCGCAAAATAATATTGTTTTAGAATGTGTTTAAAATTCAACGTACAAAAGAAAATCTCCGATGTGCCCTAAACTAAATTCTTAATTAAGTTTTATCTTCAGAAGTTCGGAAATGATTTTTTGCGTATTTTTGAACAAGATAAATGTTCAACTTAATTCGTTTCTGTGCGAAAATAGTCTTGCACAAAAATACCGGTACTGACAAAATTGACAATTGAGTATTTCCTGGGCTGACCACAAATGAAATAATATTTAATTTTGTTCCAAAAATGTAGTAAAAATAATTTAGTACTTCAAAAACACAGTGTCTAAGTTTTCGGAGAAATAGACATGCCAATAATTTCACAACGATCTTTCATCAAAAGTATTTTATTCAACGACAAATCAACTTTCCGATTCCATTTGAGATAAATATTCTCGAAATGTACAATCCAAACACCAAACTAGTCCATTCTCAGTAATAGAAAACACCGCAGACGGTTCCAATCACAAAAATCTTGTCCTGAAAGAGAGGTACTCAATAAATTAGGCTTCTAAATTATAAAAAAAATTATCTCAAATGAGCTCAAAATTCTGTAATTTCTGAATGTTTAGCTAATTTGCTCATTTAAACATTTGATATTGAGTATATTTCTTGACATTACCGTCATGTAAGAAAAATTAGCGTAAACATCTGTGTCCGCATCCCAAAGGCATTTCATTCCAATATGAATCCCTCCTCCAATTTGTTCCCCCATTGTCACCATTGTGACTAATTTATACCTTGGAAAATTCAACTCTTTTATTTTTGTTCTGATTAAAGTGGCTAACTCTGTACTCCACCCATTCGCCTCTTCACTCGAGTATTGTTTTCCGAGCATAAAATCTTTAATTGTAATTTCGATGGCCTCTTCCACTTTTAAATGATTAAATTTTTCATGAAGATTTGGTCGCATTTGAAATCCAATCCCGTCTGAGTCAAATAGATTTGATGAACGTCTTCTGTTCTTAATTTCACCACCGGGAGGGATGACTTTCTCATCTTGAGGAATTTTTTCTCTTTGTTCTCTCTCAACACTTGACCTCGCTGGCACGGTGTCCGTCATTTTTTATATTAAAATACAAGTAATGATTTGTCACCATAAATTGCAATTATTCAGGAATTTAACATTGGAGACACTTTTAAAACGGAATACAAAGCAAATGCAGTAATTCTAATTCGATTTTTATTGTGCTCAGGTGCAAAATATAAAATACATGGTGGATAATACGTATTAGCGACATTGCATCTCAGAAAGCCATTTGTGGTGACAATAGCAATGATTTAATATGCAGAATCTCACTATCGAGCACAATCAGAGACTTTGTCAGAATTTTTATCAGAGATCTACATGCAAATGTGTGTTTTCATTTTGGTTTGTTACACACAGTGGTGACAATTCATATTGACCACACTGTAGAATACTCGATCCGTGATTGTGATTGTACCCGGGTATCACGGAATACCTGACTAGAACACAGTCCGTGCGCAAGGAAATCTAAACTTTATCGATCAAATGAAAATCGTGACTTCCCCGGTTCCTGTCCTTACCCTGCATGTGCTAGACTAGTGTATCTAAGGGTTACTCTTCTGTTGTGTTTTTTGGAAGCAGATTAGTCTCCAAATACAAAAATGTTCCCAACGATTTTCGATTTGTGGTAGTGCTGTCGTGGTGTCTATTTAATTCCAATCAAGTCCAGGAAAAATTACGGTCTCTTCGTGAGAAGAATACACTTGGCCGGTGTAAAATTATAATTAATCACGTACATCAAGATGTCCGATTTAGGCTCTGAGAGTAATGATGATGGAGTTAGGGAAAGTGAGCCCGAATTTGAGGTATCTTCAGATGACGATAATGAGAAAGGTGGAAATTCTTCCGGAAATAAGGAATCCGGACATTCCAAGAAATACCAGAAAGATAAATCGTCGTCCCCGAAGCAGAAAGATGATGAAATTACTTCCACAGACAAAGGGACAGAAGTTATGAGTCCGGGAAATGACGAAAAAGTTAGTTAATTAATTTTTTTTAAATATTTTCATAAAATAACTGAGTAATTGCAATTAAATTATGCAGGAAGATAGTTCTGTACTAATCCCTGAAGAAAATGTCCGTGTCGTCGTTCGAGTTCGTCCAATGAATAAGTCTGAAACTCAAAAGAATTGTCGGGATATCGTGACGGTCAACAAAGAAGTTAATTCGATTGAGTTGAAACAACCTTCGAGTGGGGATGAAATTAAATCATTTCGATTCGACGCTGTTTTTACACCAGATACGAGTCAAGCTGATGTTTATAATCTTGTGGCTCGACCGATTGTTCAAAACGTTATCGAAGGATATAATGGAACAATTTTTGCTTATGGTCAAACTGGGACTGGGAAAACTTTCACGATGGAAGGAAATAATGAAGTGCCTGAGTTGAAGGGAATCATTCCAAATTCATTTGCTCAGATTTTTAGTCACATTTCAAAAGCATCAGGAGAAAGAAGGTTAGGTTTATTTACAAAATTTTAAAAGTATACCGAGTGCTTGGTTTTGCTCTAACTATTAATTTTTTTCTGAAGGTTTTTGGTCCATGTGTCTTATCTTGAAATCTACAATGAAGAAGTTCGGGATTTATTGAGCACGGACTCGACGAAGAAATTGGAAGTAAAGGAAAGAAAAGAGTCTGGAGTTTATGTGAAAGAACTTTCATCTTTTGTGGTCAGAAATGCAGTTGAGATGGACAAAATCATGGCGACTGGGAATAAATTGAGTGAGAACCAATTAATTAAAAATGTACAAATTATGGTAATTGCACAAATAGAGCACTTGCTAATTCTAATTTATTTTCAGGGTCTGTCGGCTCCACAAATATGAATGCCGTTAGTTCAAGGTCTCATGCAATTTTCACAATCAGCGTTGAAGCCAGTATTCAAAATCCAGACGGAAGTCTTCGGTCAATTCGGATGGGGAAATTGAATTTAGTGGATTTGGCTGTAAGAAAATATTATAAGAAAGTTATGGAATGAGGTACTTCGATTCTGGGTAGGTAATAGTTAATTATTTGGTACAGGGGTCAGAAAGAATCAGTAAGACTGGAGCCACAGGTCAAAGACTAAAGGAAGGAGCAAAAATCAATTTATCGTTATCTTGCTTGGGAAATGTAATTTCAGCCCTTGTCGAAGGTCACAGTCATATCCCATACCGGACTTCAAAGTTGACCAGACTTCTTCAAGATTCCTTGGGTGGAAACTCAAAAACCGTGATGGTAATCAAAATCAAAATCAGCGAGTCACTTCAAACTACGAATTTGCTAATTTATATAAAAATAATACGTACCTATCTTTAGTGTGCAAACATTGGGCCCGCTGACTACAATTATGATGAGAGTTTGAGCACACTGCGCTACGCAGACCGAGCGAAGCATATTAGAAATCATGCTAAAATCAATGAAGATCCAAAAGATGCCTTACTTCGAAAATTTCAAAATGAACTCGAGGAACTCCGACGTCAATTACAAGAAGAGGCCGGAGGTGGTGTACCCGGAGGAATCAATAAAACCATTGGCCATGGATCGGATTCAGAGCTCAGTATGTACATATTTTAATAGTACAGTATAATTCACCTGGCCGTTTTGGTCAGGTGGTCGTTGTGTCAAGGATAGAATTAATTGAATTTACTTTGTTTTTGCTCAATCAGGTGAAGATGATGAAGGAGACGACGATTCAGCCATGGAAGTTTCTACTTTATTTCCAGCCCCCGATGAAGCCGTTAAAGGAATCCACGGTCAATTAAAAACTTTTGAACAATTAGCATCTACAGTCCAAGTCGATACGAAAGAAAGACATAGTGCTCTGCATGCTCTGAAAGAAAATGTCGAAACTTTTAAACAACATGAGTAATAAGAATAAATTTTGGAACCTCCTTAATACGATTCTATTCCGAATGGCATGATTTAAATACCATTCGAATTATTTGTAGGGAAAAACGAGCACACCTTCAGGAAAAACTTCGTGCAATCAAACGGAAAATTATGGTCGGTGGTGAGAATCTTTTGGACAAATCTCAACAACAGGAAGAATTTCTTCAACGATCAATGGATGAATTGGACGAAAGGAAAAAAGAAGAGCTGAAATTACGAAATACTTTGAGTTCAAAACAGGAAGAAAAGGCAAAATCCGAAGAACGAATTTTAAAACTCCAAGCTGAGAATTCAACGTTAAACAAAAAGTTAAAAAAATCATGGAAATTGTACCTAAAGGAAAAGAATGAATTGGATTTGTTGATGGATGATTGTGGGGCTGAGGAAGAGAATATTCTGGATGAAATTAATAGGTCCAGTAAAGAGCTGAAGTTTATGAATCATGTGATTGATGAAACCATTCCACCGGCTTTTCAAGAATTAATCGAAAAATGTTGTGGTTGGAATGATGACACTGGGCGTTGGTCATTGCCTTGCATTGCTTACACTGGGAACAATATTCATCGCACTGCCCCGACTGATACCGGCCATTCTAGGCATCATTTACATTCACAACCGGTATGGGTTTGAAGTTACGACTAAAATTCCGTTTGATCGTCAAATTGCATTTGCATTTCTTATTTTTCTTGTTAGAGCCGAAAACTGAAGGATTTGTCATTTTTACAACCCTCCTTGTTTGAAACACCGTCCGGCATGGATGACGAACAACAACAAAAGAAAGATGAACGTTCGGCGAAACGCTCTGATAGAACAGTGGACCGCCGACAAAATTCTACTAGTAATTGTCCAGACATAATATTTGCGAGTGGAAGTCAAAGGCTTCGGAGATCGAAGACTGAGTCTGGGAGGGTCCTAAAATCACCGCCATCATATCGAGACAATTGAATAATTTTACGTCCGTATCTGTATTGCCATCGGTCATCCCAATTTCCGGTTTATAATTTCATCCGCAACCGTTCGTCGCAATCAAACCACAGTAAATGCTATTTCGAATGCCGGAAAACGCCGTAAACGTCGTAATAAAAACAAAAAATTCTTCGCCATTTTTATTCTTTCATTGTAGCAACAACTCATATGAATATTGTTCTTATCTATTTACCTATTTATCTTGCAGAGCTGAAATTTGTTTTCGTAAAATTAAATTCAACCTAGGATATGTACAGAATTGCAATTTGGATGAGGATTTTAATGGTACTAAATCTCACACCCAAACACAAAAAAGTCCAACTAGAAAACCTTGAGTTTATTGAACATTTTATGTATAGGGAAACAGAGACAGGGAAAAGTAGACTGACTGTTAAGTTCGAACCCTAAAAAAATTAAAATTTGTTGGAAATTCGAATCCTCCAAGTCATAGCGTGACCTCCGCCTTCAAAAATTTGGAGAGATCTTGCGATCGGAATGGCCAAATGGTTGTTTCTTCTTAATAGGTTGAAGTTGGACAATAGTTCGAAAAATATAAATCTGGAAATAACTCACGTCCTTTAATTAAAGTGACGATGATGATTTGGACGACTTCGTAGATTTAACTTACAATGAAGATTTTTCATCATCAGTTGTTCTTGATTCGCTGCACTGTGGGTCTTGATGCCTTGAAATGAAGCTTGTCCGCCAAAATTGTCGCTTCCAAATAAAATGAAAATAAAGTCCATGTTGTAGTTGTCGAGTTCCCGGTGTCGCCGACGTCTTCGAGGGTTAAAAAATTGAATCTACTCGCTAAGGGGGATAAAGTCCAACACATCTTGAAATTATAATCCTATTTTGGAACTGGAACAATCTTCTTAAATCTAAAAACGTCATCTTTTTTGAAAAATATCGAAGGCGCAGCGGGACTAATTGACTCCAATTCCATTTTCTTCGGTCACAGCAATCATTTGACAAGGATGGTGGTAAGTGCAGCGTTGATGTTCTAAAAAGGTGAGTTAAAATAGAAAACATTAAGTTCATGTACAGAAAATAATATTAGTTGAAAGAACTTTATTAGTGAAGAATCAAAGATTGCAAGTCATTAAATGGATTATAAATTCTCTTCATAATTTTGGCTACCTTAAATTCAGAACAAGGCATATTTGTCATTGGCGTAGGATTTAACATTATTCCAAGTTTGCGAACTCTTGCCCAAGTTGACTCAGACGACTTCTAAGACGATTTTTACTTCGAGTATGAATGGAATTTTCGACCAGAGGTGTTGGCGAATCCTCAACGAATCCGGAATCGGCCGTTGTGTTAATCAAAGGTGTCGGACTTGGACATCGGTGGTCCGGTTCGGAGACAACTGTCGAAACTTCCTCACGACAATCTGAATCCTGAAGAATTGGAGTTGATTCAGACGAGGAATAATCAACAGCAGTTTCATCTGGACTCGGATTTGTAAGACGTCCTTCCGTAGTTGAGTACTCAGCAGCCAATTCAGACAAGGACAAACGGAATCGGCTGGATAGTTGAATTGGACGAATTGTCTCATTGGAAGTATTGGAACCAATATTGTCTATTTGAGACTCACAGGGACCCGGCAGAGGATTGACCTCAGGTGATTCGTTCACCATTGACTCTTCCGAGCACTGAACTTTGTCCTCTGTGGTCAACTCTTCTTCTTCGGAAGTCAGATCAGAATCAGAAGTTTCGTCGTCGTCCTCTTCCCAAGTCCAACATTCCAGGTCGGCCAGATCTGGGTGTCTTTCCTCCACCGGAATCAACTTGAATCCTCCCGACTTTGAAGATGGAAGATGCGAAGAATTCGTCTCACGTTCCTGTGTAGCCAAAGATTCTTCCGTACACAGACTTTGTACAGAGTCTTCCTCTAAGGTCAAAGTGAAATCTTCATTCGCGTCTGAATTTGATAGACTGAGATGATTCGTTTGTGAGCCGTCTGGTTCGAACGTTTTCTTGGTCACAACCTCTACTTTTTCAACGTCTCCCACGTTCAGATTTTCAGCAACCTCGATTTCTTTTTGGTCTTCAGAGGTTTTTTCCAGTGGAGTCGGATCACTTGATTCACTCAACGGCTGATCGACAGGGCTGTTACTTCCGGTTTGATTGTCTGATGTTCCCGGGATTTGGTCGTCTATATCCTGTTCGTCATCCTCAACATTGGCGTTGTAGCAGCAGCAGAATAATTTCTTCCAAAACGATGGCATTTTTATAGTAGCTTTCTCACACTCTCACTCTTTCTCGATCACTCGCAAAACAATTTCTGGACAAAGTGTTTTTATGCGTCTATTCCCTA
>JAQGCB010000305.1:0-24729 GCA_034698835.1 Protaphorura tricampata
AACGTAAGCATACTATGCTATTGCTGGGAATTTGTTTGTTTGTTTTTGAACTTATGTTCTTTAGACCCTTGTTAAAACATAGAAACTGATGATTCTTTGATTATTTTAGAAATCTGCTTCATAAAAATTAATTCACACATGACCTGGTATGCTCCCAGAATTTTGACACCTTACGTAAATGGTATTAGCTATAATTCCTATGATTTTTTTTAACTTCAATTCTATTATATGTAATCAAAGCAAGGACGCCGTGTGTAATTATCACTCATGGCTTAGTTTTTGTTGTAGTTCTAATAACAGATTAAGAGATTTTTAGATCCCACGCAATGACATCCTATCGTCGCGTCAGAAGTTACAGGCCTTGTAATTTAAAAAAATATATTTTTCTCTAATTAAGCATACTCTTGGATACTGGATCCAAAACAGGTGAGTTCTTCCGTGACGGATGGAGAATGGAACTTGCTTTTCAGCCTTTAAATCCGAGTACTTCGACCTGTATGGAGGAAATTGTAGAAAATAAATATGTATAGTTTTACTAATTTGAGACAAATGTCACAGAACACACCTTTTAATTATTGTAAGTACAGAGCTGTACAAAATTTCACAGAGCTTTTTTAAAAAACATATGGACGACGAAGTGTGTCACATTATAATTTGTCAACCCAAAAAATCAGGTATTGCCGAATGAGTATTTTATTTGCTATAGCAAGACAAAAGGAGGAGCGACCACCGCACCGCTTGCGATTCTTTTGTTTTCCTTATGTGCACTAAAGAAATCCGAATTGACCTTTTGATCCATAGAAGTGAAGTTCGTAGTCGTGAATTCGTAGTAAGAACGTCCTCAGGACAAGTGTTCTTTTCTAGCGTCTACCCCAACTCCTAATATAATTCCAACATTGAATGAAGAAGAATGAATGAACATAATATGACCTAACCAACCAGAGATAACATTTACTGAACAGATTAACGTCCGTCCGACACCATAGAGTGTAAACGAAATCTAAGGCACTAGTCCAGAGTGTAAAGCTCCCGCGTCGTCGTGGGTAGTCCTGAATTCCCCAGTCGACTTAACAAAAGGCATTATTATTATTGTCACTCAAAGAGCAGCCAGGGCATATGACATGACGTAGACTTTTAGAGCAAAAGCTAAGGAGCATATCTATCTAATGTTGGCTTCATTCTGATTTCGGATTTGGTGAAAACCCCGAAACCCGGGCTTTGAGGGTCCGGCATGTTCATGCTGTCAATTCAATGCCAACATTACGCACCTTTATCCCTCACACAATGCAATGCGTGTTCCAGGGATGCTATCAAATGCCAATTCATGTTGTCACATATTCCTCAAAATTAAGTGCCCGAAAATTTAGGTTTATGCCCTTTAGAGAATGTCAGATACAAACAAATTTTGCCTAATTTTGAAAATTCCCCGTGACATATGCACGATACACATTTTTCTGTATTCGTTTCGTACATATGTGACTCTCGGTCGGACCACTTTCTCCCTTTCTATTGTGTTTGATGATGCACAGACTCTTTACAAATGTTTTGACGGTCCGGTGGACATGCCAAATGTTCCACTAGGACTACGGACGACTTTGATCGTATTTGTATTTGTACACTGATGTCATTATATTTCTACTAAGGTCCGTGGAGTTAACCGATGTAAAGTAACCGGAACAAATGTTCGTTGCGTAGCAGTACTTTGGCCAGTCGGACGAACTGAATCGAATGGAAGGGATTGCGTAGAGTTTATGATTTGCTTCAACGTTATAGTTTTCCATTCAGATGAATGTGTGTACCGAAATTAAATACAGAAACTTTTTCACTTTATAATTCGGAAGCTGTTTTATTACCAACATTTTATATTTTCTAATGTGTAAATGGCGATAAAAGCCAATGATATGCGGGTTCCAGATTCTCCGAATTTTATACTGATTTAATTATAACATGAACTACAGTGACGTCAATTCGGGTATCCGTGGCCAAACTATAAAAAATTTGACGTCAGTTTCATGAGATCTGTCGAATGGGAATATCAGAAATTCTTGTAATCGAAAAACGGACGGATCTGACGAACAACCTGTAATAACAAACATTCCGGCTACTCAAGTTCCCACCGACTAGCGACTGAATTGATTTTTAAAAGAGAAAGTCCAGAGCTGCTGCAATGCAATGGAGCAGAAATGAATGCTCACGAATCATGAAATTTGAGTCTCTGGTGATTGCTACAACTACAACAAGGGTTTTACTCATATGTGTAGAAATTCAATTTTACTACATCCCAAAGCCCAATTCGGAATATGCACGTTGTAGTTTTATATTTCATTACAGCGTTCCGCGTAATGTAATGTATTTACATTTAATTCGATGTAGTGTAGTGTAGAGAAGATTTAAGATTTTGCATTTACAACTGACGAATGCCATTGCGTCTGTCTGCCATTCAATGCCACTCCGCAAGGCTAAGCCTGTGAAAGCAAAATGAAATCAAGTGGCTTTTGATGTCGGGACTGAGTGAATGACGCTGTAATCAAAGGATTATCTATCGTATTATATGGTAAAGAGGTCGTTTAAATTACCAACCGTTTGGTTTCAAGGAGAAATGTTGCTTTAAGGATTTTCTCCGATTTCTCCATCCATAGAACCCAAATCCAGATTCAAAGGAACCGACAAGAGGTCAAATTTACAAATTCGACCCCTATTGAAGAATGACTCGTTGTTTAAATCAAAATTGAAGTTATCAAATCCTAATAATGTTTTTATCTAGCACAACTATTACCCCCAGGAACAACTTTTAAATTTCCGGTAAAATGAAAATAACTTGCACAGATTATGTTTATCTGTCGCAAAATAAATTCCATTATCTAGAAAAAGTGCACAACAAAAATATTTCAGTACATCCTCAGCAAACTCTCCAAAATAATTATTTTAATGTTCCTCCAAAATCAGGAGAATTCATTTCCTGCCTAAAAATTTTCGCAATATGTTTATGTATGCCCTTTTGTTTACATACTGCACATAATAGGTTCGTCTTTCCGTAATTCCTTGCCTTGTGAGAAAATGAAACCAGACCCCAAGGACATTGCAGTTGTTTTCAGATTTTGGCACAACATAGCCTGCCTGGCCGGATCCGAATAAGAAAAAAAAGGAAGACGTCCCACAAATAACAACACAAATGAAAGATGAAAGTTTTCCACTGTCATGTCAGTCCTAGCCAGCTAATCCGCCCATGGAGTTTAGTTTTTGGACCTTTCTCCCCGAGAACTCACGTCATGTCATGTCAACCCAACCTAGATGAATCGTTTCACTTCCCGTCCAGTTAATTCCGGGCGTGGTGAATGGACATTCAGGAAGGACACCAACCGCAACCCAACGCTTTTGCCCTTCACTGAAGGGCAAAAGAAAGTTTTTGGAACATCCTTTGACATTGATGACAATATTAATGACTCCGGTGAAATGCTTCCCGCAGTGTCTATGTATGTGTACGTACGGTGACAAAGACATTTTTTTGTTGTGGTTCATTCGACCGATTTCTTTATAAAATTAAACATTTGTAATTAAAACGGCATATGAACAATATTTCTACTTGATACGAAGCCGGGTGTGGATCAGACTGACGCTTCACTAAAAAAAATTGGTCTTCGTGTTCCTGACAGAAATTGTGCGCTATGCATTTCGAAGCTAGAATGGTTTTGACAGCACGACACCAGAAATACGGTAGTGAAAGTGAAATGAACGCATCCTTAGCAGTAACAGTTTTTATTTGATTAGTAAATTGAAGTATAAACTTTGGCATTAATCGTCCCCCACGAGTTATAAATATATAATCCCTATAGACAAAAGAAAAAGGAGTGGTGGTGCTTTCGGTTGAAGACAGTTATTTGGTTATCCTTCTCCGATCGAAGTAAATTGAACGGTAGCAGAATATCGTATTCCAAGCACGACACAAAAGAAAATAACAAGGCGGGTAGACACAAAACGACGTATCCGAACCTCATTACTTTCACGAGAAGAGAACCGTCTCTATTTTTTTCTGGGAGGTATGATGGCATCATTTTACCCAAGCTGGGTTTTGTTTTGAGGATTTTTTTAAAAATTGTGTGACGGGAGTGTAGACTTTGACGAGACAAGTATTTGTGTAAGTTCTATTTGTAGATCCTAAGAAAAACAGTCCTTTGTTAATAATAGAGATTTTTCTACAAAATGACTAGATTTTATTACTAGTTTTTTAAAAAATATTTCGTGGTTTAAATAATAATTAGCTCAAAATAGAATTCCATACAAGCGGAAGTCAACATTACACGGAAAAAATAATTCTCTCAGGTATGTACGCGATGTTCGTGCGTGTTTTTATCTAGAGAGCTAGAGCTTTCCTGTCCAGGTTTTTGATACCAGCAACAAAATTACAAGTCTTATCGAACATAGTTCTAACAAAGTTATAGCTTCGAATAAAATTAGAATGAATGCATGTTTTTCAGACAACATAATACGAATGGGGTGCTCTAGTGTACAATATGGAACAAAAGAAGCTGGAGCCCTATGTAATGTAGCTATGGATTTGAGAACTGTCCACACCTCGACACGGCACTCCAAAAGGTTAGGATTTATAGGACCAAGAGAGACCTTGCTAATTATAAGTTATGCCTACATAACCATACATGTAATAAATCATCTAGTGGTTGAGCCTTTTTTTCTCATAATAGTCATCCTGTCTTGCTTTTTTTTCTACAGTGCAGGTTGCAGGTATGTATGGGTGTCGACCGTGCCACATAACCCGTGAAAGGAAACCCTGTAATTATGTATTAAGAACACTAAGGGAAATCCTAAGTGGTGACCTGTCACCAGAGCACACAGTGCACACACATGTAAACTCAACTTTGATTTAGAGCTGAGCAACAATTACTAACGACACACACACGACTAACCCAACATAAACAATTCTACCCTGGTGCCTAATTTAAATTGATCCAACGAAAATAGAGTCGTTAACCTTTACAAGGCATAATGCCTTGTTATTCGCCCAAATAAAAAAGGAAAACATATTTCACGTCTAATTCGCTCGTTTTTTTAACCTGTCTGAGAAAACCTATCGTGCTAACGATGAAAGAATTTATGTTAACTATTTTTTCGACGCGAATTTACTGTGAAACTCTACACTTTCACTTTATCAAAGTTAAACACAAAAACCTAATTAACAAATTAGACACAGTGTATTCCTGGAATTATTTTCACTTTAGGAGTTGGTAATTGTTTGCAGGACATGGATGTCTTGTCTCAAGATGAAGATATCGTGAACGAAACGCAACGTTAAAAGTTAATTAATAATTTCTCGGGTGATGGGAAACAGACTCAAACAAAACAAGACGGGAACTTCAATTTTCGTAATTTCTAGGAACAACAGTTTTCCCCAGCTTTTAGTATTAAAGCTCCTTGATTGAATCAACAAGAGTGGTTTTACGTGTAAATGAAGAAAAACCTAATTACGAAAATCCTATTGGAAAGGAAGGGACGAAGGAAAGGAAAGTAAAGTGGTGTTGGAATCATGACGCAATATTAAATTTCAGACTTTTCTAAGTAGAACTAGTAAGCACTAACCAGGAAATTTACCACAGAATCAAGTTACTTAATTAGAAATTTAAAGGAAAGTTGATATGAAAGAAAAAGTATGTACATAAGTGTGGTAACTGGTAAATGCATTGCCCCCTTCATTTCTGCTTTTACACCCACAGGCTCTTCTTTCTTCCTTAATGCATGTTTGCGTTTGTCCGTTTTAAAGTTTGAACAAACAAGTTCAGCCGGAAAAGTTCGTGGGTCAATTATAATGCTAGCCTACGTCCTCGAATTACATTGGATGCTGGAGGGTACAGGAAGCACAGAACAGAAAATGGACTACAAAAGGATCTGTGAATTGCAGCCTCCAATCCGTTCAAGTTTGATATATAAAACAAACTAATCAGTCAACAAATCTCCTTAAATCGAACCTTTTAATTAGAACGAACTTTAATGAAATGCATTTTTTAATATACATACCGGATTTTCTCTAATAGACGCCGGGTCTCTAATACAAGTCAGGTACTTTCACCGTTTTGCTGATGCAGAAAGCATGGGAAAGCAGTACCCTTTGAGCTTAATTTTGTAAATAGAAGCCCGGGCTTCTATTAGAGAAAATCTGGCAATAATAAAGAATCACTTTGGATGCTTCCGTAGCCTGCAAAAAAATATTAATAATACATTAAATTAAGGGCAGTACATAGTACAGTTGAGATTTTCGGAATACACATTTCCTAACTGGCCACGAGCACGAGTTGGACTGAAAACCACAAAATTGTTGTAGAATTATTTTGAAACTAAAGTGGAGCATATTTCTATGATTTCTGTGAATAAGTTGAAAAGTTTTTGACTCTTTGGAAGCCATTCCTGTGGTTGGAGTGCCGTAACATGTGTCCAAGAGTTGTTATATAAACCTTAGTTATTCTAGTTATGTCTCAATAATATTATTATGCGTCTACTTTCTTCATCTCCTACTTTCCAAAACTTGACTTGAGGGCTTAATCTAAAGTTGAAGGAGATTCTGATAGCCTAATGTGCTTTCACTCATCATATGTAGATGTGTAGGTCCGTCCATACGCCCCGCATATCTTTACTCTCTAAACAAAACTTGAGAGAAGGTAATGCAAGTTGACAAGGGGGGATTTTTGAATGTAAAATTACGAAATCTTAAACATTATCGTCCCAATTTGGCAACTCATCCATACATAATTTTAATATTTGTTTGTCGTACATTCTAGTCAAGCTATTTTGTATACGTAAACATCAAAAGAAGAGTATTTTGGTCCAAAAAAAACATAATTTGAGTTTTACGTTCAAATACTGTCCCTTGTTAATAGCCGAGACTGAAGGAACCGTTTCGTGTGTAGTCAAACTTTCCTATCTCAACAAAAGACTCTCTGTCTGAGATTTCTGGGGTTTTGGTCCATGTCTGTCTGTATGCCTTGTCTAATGCCTGGCAGGGAGACTTTAAGGAAGTAGCCTAGCCAGAAAGAGTGCCTCAATTGTGATGCGAAAAGTTTGTAGTTTCTTCCGTGCTTTTCTCAAAACGAACGAAACAAAGAAGCAACCACTGTATTCAAAAAGTGTACTTCTTACCCTGTCTCTTACACTCTCCTCAGTGTGTCCACATTCCTTTAATAAAGTCACAAAATTTTGCTTGTAATATCGAACCATGGTCTGGACATATGTAAACTCCTAAAATACCCACGGTCTCCCAGACACAACTTTCTATCTCAGAAATGGAGACAATTAACAAAAATTACACTCGATTTTATTTTACAGACCACGACAAGGTCAAATATTAATTTCTAGTAGTTTCTATTAATTTCAAATATTAATAGTAGCCCCGGGTGCTATTCAGACTTTAAGCAAGTGTAATCGGTGGATGCTGCATATACGTAGGTACTCAAGACTTTGCAACCTGGGTCAGTCGACCATACAGACTGTAGAGTACAAAGCCTAAGCCACAATTGCATTGTCCTGCCTGGTCTAGCCGCCTGAGTTCTCAGATAGAATTGGCTTCCAAAAAAATTGGTTAACTTTCTGACAAGTCAATACGTAGTAGTCCTTCTTTTGTGGTTTTCAAAAAAAAATCTAACCAGGTATGGAAGAGAGCCATTCCATTACCATTCATGGTGGCCCACTTTCTAAAACTTACCTATATTTCTTAGAATTTCATCTCGCGTCGTTCGTATATTTTATATGTGAATATATATTATATTGGAGCAGACTTTCAGAGGAAAGTGACTTATTTTCGTACGTACGTACGTACGTACATTTTTCAGTTGTGGAATAAGCGTTCAGTGGAAAGCAAGAGGTTAAACCATAAGCAAACTTGTCTTCTAGCGCGCGAGTCTCCGCGTCAAAGTTTTCTTTCACGCTTTCACTCCTTCTTCGGCTTCCTTGGAGCGGTAAGAAAATCGCAAAATGCATGAACGTGGCCAAGTTTAAAGAGAAAAGTGAACCGACTTAGAGAAAAAAGAAAAGAAAATCACAAGGAAAAAAAGTTACCACCCGCAAAATAAAGTTAAAAGTCTCAAAGTGGTGAAGGAAAGGAAATTTTTTTCTTGGTCCACATTTTTTTTCCAACCGCATGAGCTGTCTGTACATGTACTGTGTGTAGCTTAGCTACTTTCCCTCCAACTCAATAGTGAATAATGGTTCTTGAAGTGGTAGAAGTGTACTCACGAAAAAAAACTGTCGAAGGATATTTAAAGGTAGAATCTTAGACAGTTTAAAGTCAGCGGAGTTGAATGAATGAATGAAGACTAAACCTATTTTTGCATGCTTCTTTTCCTGTCTCTGAGAAAACTGTTTGCTAAACAACTGGAAGTTCCCGTCTGTCGAATAGAGTGATAATCAGGGCATGAAATTATATTCTTCAAAAATCTTAGAAGAAAAAGTTTTCGAGAGTTTGGAACAAAGTGCTAAGTTTCTACGAGTTCCGTTGTCTTTATTAATAGTAGCAGAATAGAATTCCTACTATGAAATCTTGTAGTATTTTTACTATAGGGCACATGAGCTTTGTAGGGACTCGAAAAATTACACCTTTCCATGTTAAGAAGTGACAATCTTGTACAAAATTTTCAAATTCATGTTTATTTATTGGAACTGCTTGTCTTTTCAGGTTTATCGTCTGAATCGGCTTTTCGGCTTCACTAACTTTAAAATACTCGAAAACCATCAATGGCATTCTTTTCTTCCTTCCAACTTGTTAGTCATGACAAGGCTTTCCTTCCAGTTAATTAATTTGAATGTTTTATTTCTTGATCCAAATATGCCAAAGAAAGAAAGGGACGTCTGATTCATGGGAATTCAATTGCCGGGAATCCTTTGCCGTGATCTTGGAACGTTATTCCAATGTTAGACAAACAAAACACTAGAGACTTCATACACAATGGAAGAAGTGGAACTCTTTGAATCTCAAATCCAACTACTGTTTGTGTGCGTACGTACAGTACGTTAACTTATACTAGGAAAATGGGATTAATAAATTATGAGTCAGTTGTACTTGAGACTCTTAGATTCATTCGTAAGCTAGGGCGAGGACTAGGACGACGACGACCTCGACTATCGCCACGGCGATACCTCTGTGGGGCTAAGTGTGCCTGACTTTTATCACAAGTTTGTAGTACGGAAAAGAAGGAGGGATGGCAGGTAAACAAACCGGAATTCGATTTAGCCTCGTTAAAAATTCAACACTTACCCCAAGCTTTCATGCCTTTTCGTGCCGGTAGTCCAAGTCTAAAAGTAATGGCCCACTAGTTGACGCCCTTGTTCAGGTTGAAGAGTATAGTTTAAAATTTTACAACCCCAACTCAACAGTAGTCTACTAGTCTAAGTTCCTGAACGGACTCAAATGGAATTTTTGTGTGACCCGGCCCCACAACTGACGTCTGAGTATTTAGTCAGGAAGGAAGGCCCAGGGAATTGGAATTTCGTCGTGTCAGGTCGTCGTCTCTTAAAAGCATTTACAGATTTTGTCTAGTTGTTTATTGGAAGGTGACTTAATTACGGGGTAAACCAACAACAAGCTCCAAGTCAATTATCCTTAACATTCCACCATCCATGTGGAGGTATTTGTTTACTTCAGTGTCTGTCATTTAGCTAATGGTACGGACACGACGTAGTCGTAGTCTCGTAGTATAGGTTGCACGTGCAATGTTACAACTCTAACTACTTAACAAGAATTCATTAAAGAGACATGCAAGGTAGTTGCAATTTATCCGGGATACGTCGTACGTCAATGTTCTTCTTTTATTTATTTCCGTTACTACTACAAAACCAGGAAAGAAAAAACGGACATGAGGTATTTTGTGAACTCAAAGTGTTGAAATCAACCATTCGACACTGCCAAAAACAAAATACAGTTTTGAGAAGCGAATGTCGTAAATCTTTATGTAGAAATACATTCTGACACGTGGAAATAGTTCCAAAGGTGAAAGTACTAATGCTCAATATTTTTTACGGAACAATTACATATTTTGACTTTGGATCAGATGATTTTAAATAGTCTGTAACTTAAAACAGCCAATCCTCTGTATTCCAGAAAAGAGGTCTAAAATTGTTAGATAACAAACACCAGAAAATTTTGGCAAATTGAAGTAAAGTGAAAGTGCAACAAGAGAACTTTCTAAAAATATGAATGGAACGCACCTGAAATCAATTCCTTGTCAAAATTAAACCGAGCAAACTGAATTTGCTACCATACAGCTATGTATGTAACAATTTATGTGCAACGGAAAACGCAATGTACATTTCTCGTGCAAACAATTGAGGAAATGAAATCAATTTCAAAGTGAGTAATTTTCCAGTCCAATGCAAATCATTTGGATTTAATGGCTTACTTTCCACCCTACGACGTTCAAATCACAGTCATTATTTTTCCACTCTGGTATTAAATACTATTCTCGCATGGCATGCTAGATTTCCTATCTCCTACGGTCGGTACAATCCAATGTACCTTGAGTGGAAAGTACAGTAGTAGAGTAGGTAGTATGTGAGCATGTCTATGTAGTTCAATGAAGTGCAAGTTGTCAGGATCAGGATGGATAACGTAACGTAGCGGAACTCGTATATAAGTAAATTACTTATATTACGGAACTACTTTCACCGACTTTCTTTCTTAAATTGGAAAAGAAAAAAGAAAGAAAGGGGAAAAAAAGAGAAGAAAATCCTCTATTCGGATTGAATTCTTTCAAACCAAAGGAAGTGTTACCTTTTTTGGGGGGTTTGAGTCTCAGTCTCATCCGTAATCCAAACTCAACCCGGTGGAAACCCAATTAAACTGCCTCCTAAAATAACTCCACTCTTTTCTCTTCCTTTGTACTATTTCAAACAATACCGACATTATTCTGAATGTCTCACCCAGTCAATCACTCATTTCAAGGAACACGAAAATATATTTCTACACAACACTCGTGTAATCTACTGTCTGGAAACAACTTCATATTTTTGTGCAAATTTTCCACAATTGCTACCGTTTAGGCGGGTTCCAATTTAAACTGAAATACTGTACACGGTGTCTCATCAGAAACTCTGGTGTGATCGAGAATTAAAATACATAACTCAGAATCCTCAAAAATTATTAATACACCGTCGACTATCAAAATTGCTGGAGAGGTCGTCATATCCCGTTTAGACATGATATCTGCAATGATGAAATCATCTGATGAAGAAATGCACGTGAAAGAGTGCTGTAGTATTTATTTGAATTTAAATCGTAAAAAACCACGGATATTTCGGATTTTTGAATAATTTTTCTATGTTTAATTTGATAGTCTATTTTATGTAGGTATACGATTTCACAGTCATGGCCACTTTGGAAAATAGAGGGATAATTTGCGTAATTCACATGTTAAAGTACTTTGAACTTGAGCAAATGTAATCTTCCTTATCCATTCGCAAGATCTTTAAGACCGAAAAATTAATTCCCGAGACATTTCAAAACTTGTGATGTGTTACGTTCTTGTGTGGCGAGGGTATTGACATGAGAGAGTGAAATATTAATGCGTTGGCGGCGCCATTCCTGGAATTCTAATATCAAATTAACTCGCGTGTTCTCGTCATAACGGTATCGACAAAGACTAACTTGAGAATTAGGAATTATATACAATACTCAACATATCATGTTGTAAATTAGATTTTATACGTGCAATAACGCCCACTGCCACTCATTCCTAGAAATGAAATCGAATTCATTAATATCAAAATGTGCTGCTCAAATAAAATGAAACCTATGTATTAATATTGAATAAGGGGAAAATTACTAATTAGATATTGGGCGAGTGGGATATAGGGAAGCCATGAGCTGGTTTATTTCCAGTTAAGCCCCTACCCGTCTGTCTATGTCTGGCTTCTTCTGGCCAATTTCCATTCATGTACGTCCACGATATCCTCCAGCCAAGCTTAGGGTCACTGACACTGACCATGATGACTTGGACTCATCCTCCTGGAATGTTTCATGTACATGTACGGTACTCTACAGTGTATTTCCTAGACAGGAGTCAATCCATTAGGAAAAATCCATTCAAGTGTATGTCTGTGTGTGTGTGGTGGGTGGTCTGAGGTAGAAAATCGAAGATCTGGTCGTTTTTGATAGAAAATTCCTTGCCTGGAGGAAAATCCTAGACTGCACTACTGGAAAAAGTAAAAAGGAGGATACAGTTATCCAGACTCCTGAATTTACCCTACGTATGTACTTTCTCCAGGTTCATGCGTGTGTGTTGATACTTGAGGAGAGACGACCCAGATTAAATCCAGCTGGAAACTATTGTTTGTGTTCCATGTGGTCGTCGTCGTCATACTACTAGGACGACTAGACGACTAGGACTCTAGGGCTAGAACTAGAACTACTACTATTTTGGTTTATCTCTTCTATTCTTTGAATTTAATTCAAATGTGGACTCATCGATCTTTCCATTATACTATAAACTACGAACGGGGCTGTTTAATGTATTCTAGAATGTAGTCCGTAATTCATTTACGTTTGTTCTTCTCCGTGTGTGTTTGGAGTTTGAATTTAAACTAGGAGGGTGTTCTCAAAATCATTCTACCCACAGGGGTTATGTTCCTATTCAATGATTACATGACCCTGGAACATTTCCAAAGGGCTCAACTATTTTTGGACACAATACTCACCAGCGATTCAGACATTTTCGAAACTGAAGACTAACTGCAACCTGACATGGGTCCTTACACGAAAACGAATACGAAATTCAAGGATTCACATTCTTATAAATCGAGTATAACCTTTTGAAGTTCAAAAAAATGAGCAAAAAAAAATTGCGCTGCCAAAATTAATGAATGCAAGAATAGAGCACTGAAAAGGTTGTGAAATTGCGTAACCTGTGAAAATATTCTGATTAAATATTACAATACCAGTCGTTCATTCTCAATTTATTTCGCCCAAACTTTTATTCGGTCCTCATTCATGCTTACTCCCAATATATTATGCATGTTCAGTGTTTGGGATCTGGTTTAAGCCGGTTTTTGAATGTACATATAGTGTTTGTGTACGCATGTTAACCAAAACTGACAAAGGACCACAAATTATCAGAATTGTGATTGTGACAATTGTGAGTGTAGGTCTTCACAGGTTCAAATAGAGTTGAGTTACACAATCCATTGTCCGAGCTCCCTGAACACAAATCGATGTTATTTCCTAGTTTTATTGTACTTGTCCAGAATTTCAAATGGTGAATATGAGAGCCACAACAAAAACGGAATCCAAAGTCGTGCAGTGCATGCTCATAATTTTAGTACAATACGTCAAGTGTACGGTACATTGAAGCTGGTTCTACCAGCACCAGCAGCACCAGGGAACAGTCAATTCTACACTCCATTTAAATGAATTTTAAATTGGCTCAAATTTACTCTGTTGGGTACATATGACTATGATTGCTTCCAGGCAGTTAGCAGTTTACATTTACAAAATTTAACACAACTTTCCGTTTGAAGTGTTTCATAGACAATGTCGATCTCCTGGCCAGAATACTGGAATCCATAAGACCAGGGTCAAAACTACTATTGTTCTACAAGGACCGGGCTCGATTAAATGAAAACACATTTATCTCAGAATAGCTACTACAAAATGGCATTCCCATTCCATTTTCAGATTTCATAACCTTGACAGTCCCGTCAAATTCAAGTTTGAATAATCAGTGGTTTGGCTTCTATTCCAGGGGAAAACGGAAGCTGTCGTGCGACAAATTCTCTTCAGAATTTTTAAATGTTGTTTGTATTGTGCGGGTACGTCTAGTTAGTTCTGAAAGACTTCAATTTTCGCTTTCAAAATTAATATGATCTTCATGAAAAGTAAGTGTACACCAAGCTTTGTAAGACAGCCGCATTCTTGTATTACTTTTGTCCCGGTCCTTCATTCTATTACTTTGCGTTGTTGTTGAGGAAAAGAATGTAATGTAATGCTATGCAATTAGATTTCTCACGCACTCATAGTCAGACAGAGTGTTCGTATTAATTTAAATTGTAGACAGGCACATGCACATGGAGTCAGTCGCCGTCGTCGTTGTCGTCTTGAGCCAAAATGCAAAAGAATGAAATAAAAACAGCTTTGATGCCATATGGTTATTTATAGCCTTCGTACATTCTTTGACGCACTCCAGTACACTCTAGCCCAGCCAAGAAGACCTTTGTCTTAACATCAAGGGAGCATTTCAAACTGTTGTTCTGCAAAATATTGTGCGAATTCCAAACAAAAATAAATTATTAACTAACAGGTAGATTTTAATAATTTATTCCGTAACTACTTTCAATTTAAACTCCCACAAACCTGTATTACTTTTTATTCTGTATAACGATGTTCCTCTATAACTATTTTTTCTAGCCTTTATATAGAAGTTTTACTCTTGTATTGCAGATCTGAAACTACATAATCACTATTGATTATTCCTGTAATTCGAAGCACCCTGTATTTTGTAGAAAATCAATTACCATGCATCCATTGTTTTCGTCGCAACCCATGACAATAAAGTTCAACCCTTCCCTTGTCAGACAGAGTGAGATGCATTTGACAGAGACAAACTAACAAGGGCACCTAACTCATGAACTAAGCTGAGTAAATAACAAATAGGGTCTCGGGTAACTGTTAGACATAAAAAAACCTCACGCACGCATGCCGTTGGCTAAAGAATAAAACGGAAAAGAAATAACCGATCCGATCCTATCCGATTTTGGCTTAAGCTTTAAGCATTAGCATAGCATTGCATTGGTTTTTGGTTTTGGCTTTTAGACTTAAACTGGCTTCAACTGAAACTGCGTGCCGCCGGTGACTCATATGTACACATATGCACGTGTATGGAAACTAAACTTTGGGTTCATCGGATCAACCGGGTAACGCAAAGCCTGGAAGGTTTAGCGGCTAACACATATACGTAACTTCCTCAGTTTTCGATTTCCAACTCTACATAATCCGGATGTTTTGCCCTAGTCGCATTTTCCAGGATAATAATAATGTGGGTGAACCAAGTAATATTAATATTAAAGATCTATAGAATCTACGGTTTGTCTGTCTATGTTTACTTCATTCAGAAGAACAACAGGAGATCGATTCCAGAATGTAGGGTACCGCATATTTTTGCACGTATAAGTAAGTACATACGAAAGCAGAAAAGCACTATTCAGTCGAATCCTGAAGGAGTTGTTTTCAGAAATTTCGCTAATTTGGATATTCCAGTTCCAGTTAAATGGTGACATTCTTATATTGTCCCTTATACTACGCCAAAACTGACCTCCATTTACCAACAATAATCCTAGCGTGTGACCCTTGAACACATTTTCGGGATTTTCGAATGGTCCAAAAACATAAAAATCTATCCATGTGTAAAATTTAGGTCAAATGAGACAGAAAGCTTCTTTTCGGAATTCGAATAGAATGCAAGGTGTTTTTCTGGTAATGTAAGCATTGAAAAAACCTTTCGATTCTAAAGATTTATCAGGATACTCTGTAGCAAAAGTGCAGGAGTACGATAGATGCATAGTATTTGTAGTGATCTTACAGCAAGAGTGACAGTAAATATTACGTGGGACCCTATTTCCCACTACTAAATTTAACTCTTCCGGAGTGCATGGAATAAGTTGAAGAGTAAGCTCTAAATTCCACCTGAGTCTCCCATAAATTTTGGTCCTTGTACGTACACTTTACCATCACATGCATATGAATGTTTTTGTGTGGTGGTTTTGAAGCTCCTCCAGGAATTTTAGTCTAGTCGGAACCTTAAATCCTTTGTTTCCCCCCGCATTTAACTATGTACGTAACCTAGTGTACGTACTGTAGTATCTATATTGACTCATGATTTGATTTACTGCACCCTGTCGAACCAGGTAAATCCCCTTTGGGGTTAAATATAATACATTACAACCACGTATTGTACGTACACCATACGCATACCCCCGGACATGTGGGCAATAACTTAATATTTATTCAGTTCCTTCATAACGTACAACTCTCATCCCTGTCTGACCTTTTTGACTGTCGGCCCGAATGCCCGAAACCCACTTACAGAATCTTAGTGTCTAACAAGTTTTTTTTTCTTAATGTGATGTTGATGTTCATCATCATCTTCAAAATGTTTTCCTCGGGTCGTACTCGTACAGTACATGAAACATGAGTCATGACACATGTTAATTGTTATCGCACGCGATGCTATGTATGCGATGATCGTAAAGTATACACTTTTAAGGAGAAGATGAATTATTTTCATGCTTTTCACCGCTCAGCGTGTGAAAGGGCTAAAGTAACGGTGGGAAAATTATACTCATAAAAGTATCAAATTTTTCCCTTAAATTCTTTCACGTCCAGCTGAAATATTCTGGCGTTATGCATTTGTATGTATGATAGCTGAGCTGTCTTGATTGTCCGTCCTGGAATGTTGCCGTCAACGAAATTGGAGATAGATAGAGAGAATGAACTGAAATAATAAGGTTCTACCGTCAAAATGTCTATCCGTCAAGCTAATGAACGTGTCCCAATTGATTGCTAGCACTACAGTTGAGATTGTGTCATGAAAACAGAAATAAAAAGGACAAATAGTACATTCACATTGACTCACCATAGAGGAGAACGTCCATGAGGACAAAGATGAGGTTGAAGAAAATGAGGGTGCCTTGTTTTTTAGAGTGCCGTAGCATTGTTTTACATCCCCTGGTGGAAAATCACAATTTTTTTTTGAAACCACTTCACATAGTACTTTATCCTAAGCAGGAGTTGTTGTGGAAGAATAAATCCATGTACTAACTCACGAGTACGTACGAGTTTGTGTGTGTGATGTGAATGTCTGGTTATGCACAAGGAAAGAAGATAATAAGTTATCCGACAACAACAACTTGGCGGGTTTGGCGTACTATTCGGTCGATGCCTCTAACCATGTGCACTTCTGTATTAAAAATTTAAACGTTCATTCGTATTCTTTTATCCTTGGAAATGTTAGGGTTCTTATAGTACACTTTAGGGAATTTCCAACAACTCAATTTCCAGACAGACAAGACTACTATGTATGAACTACTCCTGTTGTGTTCCAGTTTTTTTTTTCTTTGTCTTGAAACTATTTTCTAGTCTTGTCAGTGAGAGAGAACACGGCACAAACACTCAGGAAAGCAGCTACAAGGGAAATCCAGCGACAGTAATAGTAACTGTAATAGTAATCAAAATTTTCTAGGGGTTTTCAATTTGGTTCAAAATGTTTATCTGCGAAAATATCTGTCAATTAAATGTTTCCTGTTTTTTTTGTAGGTTGTAGGGCGGTTCAACGTATTTTTCTGGGAGAATGCGGTGCAGTTCGAGTCCAGAGCGTTTATTTTTGAGTTTAGACGTATCAACAATTCATTTATTTCATTAGACATTCGTCCAACTCTGACACGCACCGTTAATTTGGCGGATTGAGAGTACCAGGGTGAAAAGCTGTGAATTAAAGATCGTCCTTCTTAATCGGCGTTTGAATGTTTGTCACCTGAAATTACAAAGGAAAAGAAGAATTGTAATCTTAACCCAGTTTTTCCTTTCAGTTTTATATTTGACTTGGCAGAATTGCGTACGTATGCGAATGACTAATGACACCAAAGGTTTTAACGGAGGGTTAACTAAACCGTTAGTTCCTCGACGAATGAGAAATGGAGACGTTTAGAAACAAAACGAAGAAGCTTTTTCTGTTCTTTTTTTCCTTTTCTCTCTATTTTTTTCCTTTTCTTTTCTTTTTCTTTCCCTCTTATTCCTTTCATCAACTGCTTCGCCGACTTTTCTCAAGATTAGATTGAAAAATGGATCGATGTTCTGGTTTTTTTTCTCCTTACTCCAGGAAGAAAGTCTTCTCATGCAATGCAGTTCAGTTTTCTGTTTTTCTCCTCTCTTGGTAAAAAAAAGAGAAAAATCCTAACCCGGGTATTTCTGTATTCCGTAGATTCTCAAATAAAACAGACAGTAGACCCGTTGAATCGTTTATAGTCGGCGGTGACAGGAAATGCCGTCAGGAACCATACGATGCGTGAACTCAGACGTTTACAAAAATCTTGTGTGTCACCCTATGTACTTAACTCGTTCAGAGTGAAAGTTCCTTCACTCTATATTATGATCTCAGTCTCGTGTGTCTTTTAAAGTTAAAAATCCTCACGTTTTTGGACGTCCAATATTTTATACCGTATATGTAGTCTACGATTTACGATACACTTTTCTTTTTTTATTTGTAGTCGATGAGTGGGTGGGCAGGGCAAAGCAACAGACGTTGAGAAATTAATTCAAAATTATCTCGTTTAATTTTTTCTTGGCACGCCTCAAACTTTTTTTTTCGACTGGTGGTGTTTTTCCTGCCGAGGTTCTCAATTTCAATTGAAACTTGAGACGAAGAAGTAGAAGAGGGAAAAAAGACGGACGGTTGATTTACGATTAACCCGTTTTCATTCCTTTCGGCTTTTTGGTTAAGTTCTTCGTTCTCTTCTCGGGATCTTTCTGACTTGACTTCTTTCTTTTTTTTTCTTAAGGAAATCCAAACTCAAGTTTACTTTACACTCCACTTAATTTGACTAATTACACTGGGAACTTAATGTGAAAAATACTGAGGGGAGCGAAGAGCTATACTGTTTCTCTTCTCTTCACTTGATTTATTGATGACTCCCGGTATTTCCTGTATAAATCTTTTTTGTCTTTACAGTAAAATAAAACGGGGGGAAAAACTCTTGGAGTTTTTATTTCGGATGCATGTAATCTTGTCTTGTCAAGTCGTAGTCGTAGTAGTTGAAGTACATATGTAATTTTACCCGTGTGGGTTGATCAGATTGGGTCATCCACTAAATTCTTCAAGAAAATAGTTTACAGCAAAATGGCAAATGGCAAATAGTACAGGGTGAATAATAAATCACAAGTAAGTACCTTAAACGTACAATGTTACATTTACATTATAACGTGTACTGAATATAAATCCACTTCACTCACTTCCGTCTACCGTTTCGAGTTAACCGAACCTTATTCAACAAAACGACAGAGTGAAATACTTCCGTAAGTGAAACGTCGAGAGAGTGAACGTGAACAGACAGAATTTCTGTCAAAGGGGGAAAGTAAAGCAAGTCAGGAGAAAGTTTTTTTCTGGGGAAAGTTGAATAAAATTCCAAATCTTCCGGAAATTAATCTTTGTTTGTGCACAAGTTCAGGGAACTCAGTAACCCAAAGTATAAATTTGACTTTTTCATATCTTTATGTATATTTTTTCTCTGCAGAATATTTCTGAACAAATTTTGAATTTGAGACAATATTTGCGAGAATAGTTTTTCGTGGTACTTTCTTTTAAATTGTAATGTGTATTTGCGTGTAGTCGAAGGATTAGTGTTTTGATGACACCGATATTTGACAGCCAACGAAGGAATGACCTGACCTAGTGACTGAAAATGTGTGCGAGTACGTGTGTCTACAATTAGTAAGACTTGTTTTAGAGAAAAGACCCGGTTCTTCGGAGGTTGAGTGTTTTGGGAGTGTGACAAAACTCAACTGAACCCAAAAGTTGGTCGGACAGTCTATTCGGGCTAGTTTTCTGTGGGAGAGAGTCAGAGTCAGTCCCAGTCCCAGTCAGGCACCCCTAAAACCGGGGAAACGTGATCTGTAGAAGGGAAAGGGAAACTCAAAATGTAAACCTGAACAAGTGGAAGAGTATTCTGCGAGTCTGAGTTTACGCTAGAGCTCTTAGAATGCTAGATCACTAGAACCGGCCTGCCTGCCCTGAGAGTCTAACGAGAGAACGAGTTCGGGTCTTATTCTACCCAAATAAAAGGAGTAGAGCAAAAGCCAAAGCCAAAAAGAGGAATCGAAATCGAAGCACTACCGAACCGACCAACCTGCCGGTTTACTACGACAGGACTACCTTATGCATGTACGCGGGAGACTGCGCGAACTTCACACAAAGCGCTTAAATTCGGTTCTTAAAATGCGTTCATTAATAAAAACAATAGTTTAATTATAATTGAATTTCTCCTAACCTATTCCAAATATCCGCATTCCGCATTATGCTAGCCAAAAATATTCATCATCATTGTTCATGTCGGCCCACATTGGATGTACTCTATAAATCTCACGTAACTAAATATACAATTAATTGCATGCAATTTCCGAATGCGCATCCAAATATACTTGAGCTTGTTTTTAAACAAATGATTCTAATTTTGAAATCTCCAAAACCATACGAGATTTAACCAGAAATGCACTTAATCCTTCAACTCTGCACACAAATAAGAATGGCGTTACAGCAGCGGAGAGTTACTGAGCTGGTTGAGATATTAACTTCTGCACTGCTGCGCAATACAATCTCCTGACATTTTTGATTAATGCACTCCAAGAAAATGCCATTGACTATACTAGTGTACTGTACTCGTTAGACATTAGGTAGGCCCTGACATTTTGCAAAACTGCACTTTTTGATCTACAGAACGAACGAAGGCCTTCCTGTGCCTATTAATGTTCCGGATTTTCGTGTTTTAAGTAGTACTTACATACATGCAAACTATATTTAAATAAATATTCATATTCTATGGGAAAGTAAGGTGAGTTTGAAAATTCTATGTCGCCGGGTGGATTGTTGAATTTGAACTAATAAAAATTAGTTCATGATACGGAGTGGGTTTTATGCACGCGCCGCGCCGCATAGTTCTCCATTCCACATAGAAAATAAGAGAAAGTTTTATGAGAAATTGAGGAAATTAACGTGGAAGGCATCATGGCAAAAAACCCATGAGGAAGTCGGTTGTCAGAGGAAGACAGAATAGTTTTCCTGGATGTGTATGTATGAATGCATTTGCAGTTAGAGTTCTTCTAACTTTCAGACTAACTTCTATTGAAATAAATTCATTTTATGGTAATATAATGCAAAAATGATGCGGGGATCCCACGCTCACGTAAAATGATATATATTCGTACATATATATTTTCTGCAAATTAATGTTGGACTGCAGTTCAGTGCATTTAACTCACACCCACGCATGAATTTCAAGTTTAAGTACAGAATGTTCTTTAGAGGCAGTTTAAATCTTGAAGGAGTAATTAAAGTTACATATTTTTATCTCCGGCTTGAGATTCAACGAGTTTTTTGTGCAGGAAACTATTAAATAGAAAATTTTGACTGGGAGAGTCTGTGCAAATAGTAGCCGTGTAAAATTTGGTGCTACTATTTGTGACTCACTGATATTTCTTAATTAATTTTCAGTAAAAGTATCTTTTTTAGCTTAAATTAAACTGTAAAACGAATGTAGAACAAAAAGTAGACTAGGCATTTCGTGTAAGTTGAGAAATCTACGACTTTGTTCGACTTTTGCTCAAAGGATTGCTGCGGAAAAGTGGAAAGACCTCCTGACACTGTGATGTGATGACAATTTAGGACTTTTACTTTCCTCACTCCCAAATTGAGCGACACTTTGTTCCCTTTCTCCTTTTCTTGAGAACAAATTCCACCTTTATTTCCCTCCGGCTGTCATTTTCTTTTTCTTAAATGCTTCAGAAGAAGCCGACCTACATATGAACACGAAGGACGAGGAACGAGAAACCAACGTATAAACGGTCCTATTGAAACGAAGAAAGGAAGAATTGAATCCGTATTGTCTCGTAAGTCACTCTTAATGGAAGACATTGAAGTAACAAGTAACCATTGTAAATTAACCAGGTCAACCCTACCATGGTATAGGTGAAACCCCTAGTTTTCAATAAGATCCTTCCTTACCAGCACCAGCTATCAAAAGTACTTTCAGCTGTCTTCGAACTGGACAATATCATTCTATTAACTTTTTGACCTAATCCTGTAATACTACAATAGCTGGGTGACCAATATTTTTGCGAGAGAATTTCAAAAGGGGGAGGGGCGAAGATTGGTATTTAGACAGGCCACTCTGTACGATGGGCGTGCTAAAGCGACATCGTTGAAAATTTGGGAGCTTGGAATGTGTATTTCGCATCTCTATGATTTCTAGCATTAAATGTACATCACCCACCAGAGACACACTCGACACTTTGAACAAATCAATCCTAATCGACAAAACACACCATATGGGTACATACATTACACACATCGCGTGCATTGTAGACACTAATATGGCGTTGACTTGAATTATCTTTAATCAATTTAGGAATTTTCTCCCTTTGACTTTGACATCTTCACATTAAAGAACTTTTTATCTGTTCATCCATCTCCTCCAATCTTGTGCTGGGATCTCTCATGTGAAACAATGGATGTAATTTCTTTACACTCTAGTGTTAAGAAGAGTTGGGCAGGGCAGACCAGCAAAGTGAAGTGGACTTGGTTACCTATTATTATTAATTATTAATCAAGTAGGACTCCCTCACGATTTCACCCTCTACCATTATCATTGATAAGTCTCTTCCCAGAATCCCCACACCATAGTGGCAAAGGAAATCTGGCATTGGGAGACCCAGTTCCAGTGCATTGGTTGGGATTGAGCGCGCCGACCGAGGTAGTAATGAAACAATTTGATATCATTTCTCTTTTCTTGATTAGATTGAAATGAGAAATCCATGCAGAGCACAAGCACAGGCTGGTCTATTTCTGTTTCCATTCTCAGATTGCTTTGCTCTACTCTGCTTTTCCAAGCTTTTTGGTCCCCGAATTGAGTTGATTTTCTTATCGAGCTTTGTTCGTCCAGTTGGATTTTACTTTGTTTGGTTACAGACTACTTGGACTGGAGGGACTAGGGAGTTTCCATTGCATGAGAACTCTCCATTAAGTCAACAACTAGGAAGGACTACTATATACGGTTCAGAATCAACTTGAACCAACGGTGAGCCACAAGTCCTAAAATAACTGGACTTGTTCACAGTCAAACTCAACAAGACCATACTTTCTTGATTTCCGAAATCTTCCATCTCCAATGTTACTTTTAGTTAGGGCTTGCTCGGGGTGACTAATTTTGAGCAGGGGTACGTCAGTCAGTATTTGCAATTCATGCTTCAATCACAGGGCACATTTGATACTCGTCAAAGATCAACACAGTACCGATGTGAACTGTGAAGCCATTATGCCTATCCTCTATGTATCTTTCCCTTATATTTTGAATATCTCGAACCCCCTCTGCATCTGTACCCATGGAATACCATCTACTATATTCTCAGGGTGAAAGTGATCAGTCAAACTTGGACATGTCTGAATTACTACTTGTCCAGGCATAATGTTCAATCATAACATTACTACTTGTAGACAATCATAGGAGTACCTCAACCAAGCTTGACTGATTTTATGTACTTTGATCGTCCTCATATTTCATGGGTAATAGCAAACGTCAATTTCATGGAACTTGGATTCTAAACTTATCATAGAACATAACGCACACCCGAAGATGTAAGTACAGTTTTATAGTCTACTCTGTGAAAAGGGTTTTCTCCAACGGAGTTTTTTCCCTTGCTCTTATGCTAGGGAAACCTAATGATCACTTCTGAATCTTGAGGTGTGGAACGAAAGTTTCTGTCCGTTCAGCGGCGATCCATATTTAACCTTCAAGTGCATGAACTCCTTCCTAGTACTCCAATCATAACGTTATACTCCTTTGATTTAATTTCGGAACGAGCCTTACTTCCATCTAATTTAAGTTTACCGGGTGAACTGAAGTTGAAGTTATTAACCCCGGTCTGGTGCAATAATGCGTTTGTTGATTACCCTAAGTTAATTTTTAAGAAACGCAGGTCTCAAGGTACTATCCTCCTCCTCCCTGACATTGTCGTTCGTAACCCTTTCCTGAAAACCTGAGAATGTTGCTATTCTACTGATTTATTGGTTAAGCCGTTGCCGGAGTTAAGGGGAGGGAGTGGGAGTGATAAGAGAAAAGAGCTTTGAGCTAATTATGCATTACTTTTAATAGAGTAATTTAAAAGGACGGAAGGAAGTCGTTGAAAGCGTTGAAGGTAATAGAGCGAGCTCAAATTGTAGAAACGGAAAAGATGAAGAAGAAAAGAAAAAGAAGGAAAGGGGTTTGGATGAGGGGTATGGGATGAAATGGAGTCAGTCCCGCTCCTAAGAATATATTCCTGGATGGGCCAAGGACTTATATGATTTTGTCTACCAAATTGTCCAAAATTGTACTTTTCACTGGACGTGTACTGATTTTCACCGATTCGACATCGCAAGGCATTCCTTCGTTTCATTTCCGTGTCATTTACATAATATTTCAACGCGGATTCATTCCAATTTTCTAATGTTAAGAATTTCCCAAAAAAAAATTTGGGCCTGAATAAATCTCAAACATTCTAAGAACCTCCACTGAATGGAATGTACCGAATGAAGGCTACACCACACGGAGAAGGCAACGGCAAAAGGCGTTCCTCACATTAATGAAAATCTTTGGACCGAAAGAGAAGAGGAGAGAAAAACCTTCACCGAATAAAAATGATTTATGATTTTTAGACTTTTCTCACTGTCGGGTTCTCTATTTTCTTGAGTTAGCTGGGCTAGGTCTCACAAAATACTACTGCTATTTGAATCGGACTCGTGCTCACAAGGGTCAGTATTCGATTGTAAAAAAATATCGCGTCATAAGATCTTATAGTGAACCACATCAAGTGACCGGTGCGGTGAACTGGCATTTAATGAAATTTCTTCTATTTCCCGATTCCACGCTAAGCTATACTTTGACACCGCAAATCACGATAACCTATACTATTGTCGCACAGCCTTGTCATTTTATGCCAAAGTT
>JAQGCB010000306.1:0-24716 GCA_034698835.1 Protaphorura tricampata
AACCCTAGTTTTCGAAGAATCGAAAGTTTTGACCAAAATATGACCCAATGTTGGGCGCCATTTTAGCTCGTAATTTCGAACTAAAACCAACTTTTACATGCAACCTATGTTAACCCAACCCCAAAAAAAATTTTCGCCTCCGGCGGCCGCTCCGCGGGGACCGCGCGCGGGCGTACGATGTTACTCTTAACAATATCCCTCTTGGTCAAACCTCCCCCCTAATTCTGTCTTGTCAGCCTTCCACACCCCCCGTGAACTAGGGTAGCTAAACACGTTATACTTCACATTTCTAATCTCCAATGTTCAATGGAAGATATGATTTGATCTGAATCTGACACTCTAAACATCAATGTATTGCGTTTTAAATTACCTGGATTGCTGTGATCACATGGCACGGGTTCAGAAGAAAAATGACTGTTTTGGTAGAGAACTTGTAAGCGACTTCCATGCCGAATACAAGCGAAACGATTGCCAAGAGTGTTTTCCGTCCAGCTCGATCCCGCCTTGTTGTTGTCCGACATTCTGGCACTCCGGTATTTCTAAAATATTTACACAAAACATCATGAGTTACATTTATTCAATGTTCACATGTGTTTTGAAAATCAATGATGGACAAGTAAAAAAGATAAAAATTGTCATCGGAGAAATGTTCATACTTCAGCACATTACAAGACGTTCTTCCTCAGTATCAATATTCTACTTCCAATACATTCGTTATATCAATAAATAAATATTTATTCGACATATTTTCAAAGAAATTTTTCCGACATACAGAAAGGAGTTGTCAGCTAAGCTTCACAACTCACGCATTCGCCTCACTTTCATTGAATGTATTGAATGAGTAGTCTGATTAATTATGTTATAGGTTAAAGGTGAATATTTTTATTTTCAGTCGTACGAGGGAACGTTCTGGACTGATGATAGTAAAATGACCTCTATATCCATTTAACTCGGTCAGTTCACGCGTTGGCGTTATGCAATCTAATCGTGAACTGCATAACAACACGGTCATACAGTTTGACCTTACACCCTAAGTCAAAGCAGACTTTGATCAACCAGGTCAGGTTTTGATAAGACATGAGTCAACGTCAATGCCAATGTCAACAAAACGAAGAATGTTCAGAGCAAACCATCCTATCTTTTGAACCAGACACACTTGTCTGTTTCTGTTTATCCGCAAATGCATTTTGGAAAAAAATGGGACATGAAATCAAGCCACATTAAATACTGTCACAATCATTTAGTGGCAAATTATTATAGTATTAGACTGACAGACAATTCGGTGCATCGACAGTTGTCACAACTATTATGTATTGGGGATGGGGACCGGAATGGCTAGCAGACTTGCAATGTATCGAAACTTTCCTTATTCATTTAATGAAGGAAGGGGTTACACCATTCTGACATTTAAAAGTGATTAAAACAAACATATAATATTGATATTGAGTTATCGATCGGGTTTGCGTGTCTGTGCACGTCATTCTCATTGAACAAAAATGTACAAACAATTGCTTTACATTGTAATTTTCTCATCGTTTTCTAAAAAGGATAAAAGCTAAAATAATATGAGTGAATTCAGTACATGAACAACATGTGATAACGTCGCTTTTTAGAGGCATTTCTCTGCTATCATCTAATGCTAATTCTGAAATCTATACCAAAGAATAGGATTTTTTTGCGGAATAGGAATTTTCCTGCGGAAATATAATTCCATTTTTAGATGACACATTACACCACACGAATCAACCCGACTAATGCATACAATTCATAATAGTGAACTGTCTCATTTTTGCCTTGTAGTAATTCTCAGTAGTATGATATTTTTGAGGGTAACAGAAACATGCAAAAAACTGCGTTTCATAGTTTCATCAATTCCGACCAACTCTCATGTTGTTCTTTCTCGGAATAAATGGGATTTTCCTGATCGACTGACTTACCCGTTAAATAATTCAACGCTCACTCAGAAAATAATGGCACTACTACTCTGACTGTATGCAGCTTAGCTAAATCGAAACAAACCGAGCCTTCTAAATGATAAATTGAAAAATACGAGTAGTACAGTAGAGTACACTAAATTAGATTAGAGGAACCTATGAAATCGCTACTTTCCCTGCTAGCTCGGTCAGCCCACGCATTTCGGTAATCCCGTTCAGTCTACCTACAAGTGAATAACGTGTTAAGATAACAAAAGCTTATTATATAAAAGTTAGATAAGGGTTATAAATTACATTGTAACAACACACGTGTAGTTAAATTCCAAATATTTTCTGTCATGCGACAATTTTTCCAATCTTGCCAATCCGAACGGTCTCGTCGAGTATATTTAGTACATCTTAAGATTGTTGACAATTTTCAGTAATGTAATTTCTATTAGCCCCTAATTTGAAATAGACTGACCACTTTTGTTCTGTTTTGAACCTCAGCTGAATATTCTTATCAAAGAATGGAATCAAATTCAAAATCGATAGACGCTTGATTCCTTTGAGAAAAATTATTCTATCGAAGAATTCTAATAAATACTCATTTTCTAATAGGACAATTATTCGGGGAAAAATTTACTCCAGAAGAATTGTCCGGAAGTTATACAAATTCACGAGTGATGAAATAAGAGATTAGACTAACTTGTATGCCCATGTGATGATGATGGCCGCAATTGAAATCCCAAAAATGAACTCCGTGTAGCGTCTCAACGGAGGTGTGAATCCAGAACAAGCTATAATTATCAAAAAATAAATTCAATGTGAGTTGAGTATAAGTGATATGAATGATAAAAATGTATAACTGGTACATAATGCCCGTCATTGAATTTTGAATATAAAAATATATAAAAATATATCCACGCATAAAACATACCTGGTCCACCATTCCCAGCCAAATTAAAATCGACTCCACCGACGAGCCAATCTTTAATCACAGAAGGACCATAGCCCATTGACGGCATTTTAACACCGATATCACGACAATACGGATTAAATCCTCCGTTAGTAATACTTTGTCGACAAGAATCCTCAACAGGATGATGACTCAAAAAAGGTTTCAAATCCAATTTCTCCGCCGCAGATCCCAGCTTGTCCTGACTTCAGCGGCAAGAGAGCCACTTCCAAGTCCAAAAATCAATCAACTCTTGGAATACGATTCCAATTTCCAATTCCAGGAAATATCAACGCAATTCCTCTTCCTCCTCACTTCCCTGTCCGTCAGTACTCTTGTCTCTCGTAATCAATACTGATACAAAAATAGATTCCTACAATCTTATGAATAATTGACTAAAAAAATCTGTTTTCTTTTTCGTTCTAATTCTTTTGATGGAATCGAAACTCCTTCAAATGTTCAATTCTTTTCCTAATTTTGTTGACTGTCTTGTATTTCTGTTGTCGTCTCCTCGAAGATTTCGTGAGTCAGGTCAGGTATACAGAGACAGGAACAATAATATTAGCTTCCGTCACAAATCGTTCTTTGACTTCCAGGTCTTTTAAGTCCTTTGCATTGACAGTTTAAATTACACGGATTTTTGGGACTCAAACTCGAAGAGGTCAATCCCGCCAAGGCCGAATGTTTTCTTCGTCTGGTTGATTTATCAGTGTATGCAGTTGTGTATGATGAACTTTTTTGCATGTTTTACTTCAGGTCACAACAGACTTCAAATGATGAAGTCCAAGGGGGGACTCCTCAAGTACTGCCAGCGTTACGTTAGGAAATTCCGGGTTATCGTCTGCTTCATCCATCCATAAAAAAACAAGGAAGAGATTTTAATTTTTCCAACTGCAACAATACAGCGAATATTACGGAATCATCAGCCTATCAATATCAGCGCACAGATAAGCGGAACAAAAAATTGTTTATACTTTTTCCTTCTTTTTACTCCCACTGCACTGCCAAGTGTCCGTAACAAGACAGGTCAAGACCCCAAAAGGTCAAATGCAAATGCAAGGATTAAACTTAAATAATGCTTATCTTAAAAATAATTAGACTTGCTTTGGTTGACAATTTTTTCAGTGTACGTCTACTCTTCTCTTGAGCAGTGCAGTAATTAAACTGACGGACTTCACTGATGAACACCAGAACAGAACCAACCAATCATTTAAAATTAAAAAACCCCTTGGGAAATTTTCAAGTACCTGCAATCAGTAGTAGCCAGCCGACGTGATGATGGTCCGATTCCGATTCCCGATACTTGCAATTTTTTTTGCCAGTTGCAGATTGCAGTTGCAGTTGCAGTGCAGAGTGCAGATGCAGATATCAAGCTAGTGATGAGTGAAGTGGGTCAGTCAGAAAGGTACTGGTTACTGGTACGTACGTGTGCCTGGAACACGGCTCGGGCACACTGCACTGGGTGGGCTAGAATTTTTTTTTTGGGTGTTCACTGATGACTAATTATAGTTGAAATTGAAGGATTTGTTGAAGGAAAGGACATAAGAAGAATAGTACTGCATAATATTATAGAGAGAAAGTTTGACTGAGCTCCGTCATTCCTTTCCTTCCTTAATAAATGATAGAAATAGAAATAGGCAGTGGGCACGGGAGAAATTTTTGAGAACATGTGCAGTTTGCATGGGCCTTGAGTTGGGTCATACGACGACTGACGACACACGAGCACAGAACCATAATACATACATGACTCACGTCACAAGGAACACGAATGGAGTGTCAAAGGTCAAACATGACCATAAGGTGCCAGAATGTTCAACCCAGGGTTTCCCACCAGCCGAATCATACTACATCAAAATTATGTGAACCTTCGTACATACCCCTCATCATTTTTGAGCATTTAAGCAAAATCGGTAATTTTTGGTAGTGTATGTAAAGAACGGTGTCGAAAAAATGCACACAAATTAGCGAGAACTTAAAATTCGTATGTGTCATGAAAATAAACTTCGGGTGAATTTTTTCGCTTCACATGACCTGGGATATTTTTGTTGAGTTTTGATGTTTTGCATAAAATCGAAAATAATTGAGAAAAATATTTGCCTAATTTTATGTAGATTTACAAGTTGTTGAGCATTGAGATTGATATATGGTTGCATATTCGAATTCGATCCTTGTATTTCCGGCTATGAAAAAGAGATGAAACCGAGACTTTGAGATTTTTACGTCAAAATTAAAGAGACACTTTTGCATTTGAGGAGTGTCCCTTGTGAGTCTCATTTCATTCGATAAATAAACTCTCCCTCGTGCCGTGCTGTTTATGCATATGCTCGGCCTGCCTTAATATCGACCTGAAAAAAAGGGACATCCAAAAATTCTCAAGGACTTGAGGTGCATGTGTGCAAAGTGCAACTGTGCAAATGCAAAATAAACTTGATCTGGAGAACCGGTAGTGCAACAATTGTGATATACTGGAGAATTCAGTGAGACTGGTTACTAGTGACTGATGTTGATATCTGCCTCCTAGAAAAAATTACGTATACACAAATATGTATTTTCCTTGTGTCGGTAACATGAAAATATAATTAACAACAGATTATGTAATGTGTTCATGAGCGTAGCATCAGCATGCATGAAGAAAATACTTGGAACTGGAACGGCGACAATTCTGACTTCCAGTGAATTACGTATCTACGACGCGTTGTAAGCTTGGCGATCTGGTTAATTGATTGCCTATTTTATGTATAGTCATGTCGTTTAATCCTTGACTGCCAAAAGATGCAAATGTGAAATGGTGTGATTGTGTAATTGTGTTCCAATAATCCAACCAGGAATGTCTGTGCGATATGTCCAAATACAACTTATGAACACCGATATTTTGTCAATATTGGTGTCTGGAGTCGACTATATTTAGCCATTTTACCCATTTAAAAATTCTATCCTTGTTCAAGTCACTAAGTCATATTTTACTTCGATAACCTTGTAAAGTAGTGTAAATTATACAAGACAGGGGAACACAACGCATTACGTCTCATCTTCTTCACATCACTGCACTGCACTATACGGAAACGAGACACACACGGGAGCAATCGATCAGAATCATCACAATCGGCAGCACATGCTGGCCAAGGAAGTAAAGTTTGCAGTATTCGGAAAAAATCATGCGACATTATTGCATTGATTACATTTTTCCCATCCTATAGCTTCGTGTTCATTTCGTGAAAGACTGCTGTGATGCTGGTGTAGTGTAAACTATGATCACTGACCACTCATGTGTGTCAGGTTCCATAAGTTGAACTCCATTCTACCCTCTGCCTTTTAACACTTTCTTCTCCTTTACACTACACCAAAAATTACTAGGTATTACCTTTTCTTGAACTCAACAGCTATTTATGTAGGTCGTACTAGGTACTTGCACTTTTGCATCGATTTAGAAAGAACTTTCTTGATTGCACGCACGCAACACTCGCTCGTAATGCGTAGATTATTAAATAAGTTGAGTAGATTAGGAATCTTAGAATTACTACTCTTGACTGGTGACTGGATACGTTCACTGCTGCATACGAATGTTACACTTCCGTTCGAATTACCCAAACACAGTTTTAAAAACGCACCACCGCACCGGCTAGGCTTGGGAACGGATTTTATTCAAATGACGAGTATTTCCACCTGAATTTAAAATATTGGTCTTTAAGTATGTTAACCGAAACCGATAGGTTCAATTTAACAAAGTCAGTCCTTGTAGTCTAATATCAATACAAGCACCCATTTTCATTTCGCTGAGTTTTTGATTCGAACTCGATCCTCCGGACGAATGACATGTACGTGCACGAGTGGCTCAATCAGAACATATTCACCGTAAAGGACCGAATAACTGCCCGGGCGAGTAATCAAACTATGAACTTTTTGTCCCGGCCGCTTATTCGAGCTCCTGCGTACTTTTAACTTAACCCGGCCGCTGAAGCTAACGAAACCACGACAGTAATTCGGTCATTTTACCATTACCATACGTTCATTATACCATACTTTCGTTATTTCCGGAGTCCGGCCAGTTAACATTGCATTGCCTGTGTCTGTGACCAGAGTGACCAGACCACGATATTTGACCCTACGTGGCGTGGGTGTTGGATGCATGCATTGCTTTTACCACTGGAGGTACCGTACCTCCGTACGCCAAATTCATTATCGTACCGTACTGTCGAATCACATATTGACGAGCCTGTTCTTTGTCTTACATTCTAGACACACACAAGTAAGAAAGAACAAAGAATAGCCGAATTCCGTTATTCCGTATTAGAATATTTGTGAAGGACCTTTTCCTGGGTCCAACTTACTCAGATTTCCTGAATTGAACCCCACCTATTTTCCCTATGTTATTTTTTGAGTTGAGTTCCTGGTTTGAGTCCACTAGAGTGAGTTGGAGAGTAGGATTTTGTGTGTGAGGGAAGAGACTGGCCAGCCGAGGCAGGAGCCGAGGTTATAGGTGAACCTGTTCTTCCTCTGTATCCATTAGGTCAGGTGGAGTTAGTTCTCAAAAAAAAATAGTTGAAAGTTGAATTGTTTATTATTATGGTCCTCCAACGAACGGTGAATTCAATTTAGTATTTCTATTTAAAACACACTAAGGATTAGTCAGTGACGTTGGAAATTCAGACCTTCATCAAAATCACGGTTTCACATTCACGGTATCACGGTAGGTCTAAAACACGTTACGTACGTACGTGTCAAATTCAATTCTACTACCAACAAAGTCAACACAGCCTACCAAACACAGACAGGAAGGAAGGAAGGAAGGAATTCTGGAATTCCATTCTGAGACGAAAACGAAAGGGTAAAAAAAGTGATTATTATTTGTCAAAGACAAATTAAAATTTGAGGGAATAAAAAGGACATCTTTACTATTCACATTCACTGTTGCACTTTGCACTGCACTTGGCCGAGCCGAATTAAAATTCTCACACAACTCACACTTCGACTTCACCCACCGATCTACCAATAGATTTGAACGAACGGAACAAAATTGTACGTTAGGTAAGAAAATACATAAAGGAATGTGTATTACTACACGTATTAGTCATTAGTGGTAGTCTTATCGTCTTATGATTGGTAGCACTGTCAGGATGGGTATTTGGATTTGAGCACTGAGCAGGTGCATGGTGCATTATTATGTAACATGTAACTGAATTAACTGAAATACTAGATAAGAGTATTTGAAAATGTATCGAGTGTACGTAATTAATTATATTCTTTTAATTGGAATTTGCAGTGAGAGTTTTGTTTTTGTATTTGCAGAACTGAAAATATAAGGAAGGAACAGAAGGGACTTCTCATCTGATTTCACCTGTTTGCCATACAGACTACCTGGACCATCCTTGTCAGTCTACAATCTTCCAATAATTGAATAGAGGTAATTTGAGTAAATATTCATGAATCTTATAATACCAATGCAATGATGAAGGACGGTAACTAAGTTCTAATGTCTAATTATTGCAAACTGTATCAAATCTATAGCTTAGCCTGGACTGGATTATTGTCGTGGAACGTAAACGCACAAAGGCATCTGAACAAAAATTTCTTGAGTAAGCTTTTTAGTTTTATTTTATGCAAAGCAGAAAAGGAAAGTTGGCAAAGTGGTTAATTTCGTAAAGTTATATAGTTTAAATCGTTCTGATTCACTTTAAGTATTAGCCATCTTGTATATTTTTCCACACTCCACACCCATTCAGTATTCAAAACTATCAAGGCAGATGACATACAAAATACTTGTAGTTAGTAGGACTTGTTCTGTAAAAAAAATGAGTTTTTATTTCACGTCCCCCCACGGGGCTGAATTCGGTGAATATGTAGCTTAACCATGTATCGTCAAGGAGACAATGTCATTTAATTCTGTTCTTTGAATATATTATTGAGTGTTTGTCAATCAAAAATCGTGCAATATTTAATTTAATAATATTTCAATTCTAGGTATAAGAACCAAATTTTTTTGAAGTGATACAAAATCTTCCGACTCCTTGGGTTTGACCAAGGAGCTAGAATTTGAATTTGGCGTGAAAGCACCGTTTTGTGCTTTTACACGACATGATGAATTCAAAGCCGGGAATGGTCAAGAAGGAGGGAAAGATGCGCATTAGGGCGTTTCCAGTAAGTAGTACCAGTACCACAAGGCATAGTACTAATTTAATTAGTTTTGGAAGATGTTTTGAACATTCTTTGCATTTTTGTGCAGATGACGATGGACGAAAAGTATGTAGAAAGTATTTGGTCACTTCTCAAGAGTGCCATTCAAGAAATTCAGAAAAAGAACAACTCAGGGTTGAGTTTTGAAGAGTTGTACCGAAATGCATACACCATGGTGCTTCATAAACATGGGGAACGTTTGTACACTGGCTTGAAAGAAGTCGTAACTCGTCACTTGGAAACAAAGGTTTGTAATTGGATGGATTGGAATTTTGCGTTTTGTGATACAGATTTATGTCTTCAAAATCAAAATGACATTTCAGTCCTCAAAGTCACAGCCAAGATATAATGTAATAATCGGCTATATATTTTCGTTCATTAGGTTCGTGAAGAAGTGTTACGATCGTTACACAATAATTTCCTCCAAACCCTCAATCAGGCCTGGAATGATCATCAGACTTCAATGGTCATGATACGAGACATCCTCATGTATATGGACAGAGTTTACGTTCAACAGAACAACGTGGACAACGTGTATAATTTGGGTCTTATTATCTTTCGGGATCAGGTAATTTCCTATCACAAGAAATATTCATAAAAACTATCGGGAAATTGGTCAGCGACTTGACATTTCCTATTTCCATTCTACATTTCATTAACTCTAACAATAATACTACAAACGGAGTGACAGAACGCACAGTCTGGTATCCTGGTATATGATAACGATGACCGATAACGTAACACTTAGTTTTGAAATTCAGAAGAATCTTCCGGGATAAAGTGTAATTTATACAGACAGCGATTAGTCTTGTGTTTTTCTTCGGTTGCTTGGTTGCTTCTCGAATGGACAGGACACAACAGAACCGCAAAAAATGTTATGAAATATCTTATATTTGTCTCTTGTTTAGGTTGTCCGTTACGGAGGTATTCGGGATCATCTTCGTGACACACTATTGGATATGGTTATGCGGGAACGACGTGGTGAAGTAGTTGATAGACTCTCCATAAAAAATGCATGCCATATGCTCATGGTTTTAGGGATTGAGGATCGATCAGTTTACGAAGAAGATTTTGAACGACCTTTTTTGAACCAGTCGGCTGAATTTTACAAGGTTAGTGTTCAGATATAAGGGGTACAAGTTTTACTTGTTTTATTCTTCGGATTAAAAATAGACTACAAATTCTGAATTTAAATTCACAGATGGAAAGCCAGAAGTTTTTGGGAGAGAATTGTGCTTCAGTTTACATTAAGAAAGTTGAAACCCGTATTAATGAAGAAGCCGAGAGAGCGAAACATTATTTAGACGAGTCAACGGAATCACGCATTGTTGATGTCGTTGAAGAAGAACTCATTAAAAAGCATATGCGAACGATTGTTGAAATGGAGAACTCTGGAGTTGTACACATGCTCAAATACCAGAAGACGGAGGACTTGGCATGCATGTATAAACTTTTTAGTCGTGTAAATGAGGGTCTCAAAACGGTATCAGACTGTATAAGTCGCTATCTCCGGGAGCAGGGAAAAGGACTTGTTCGTGAGGATGAAGCTGCTAATGCGATCACATTCGTTCAAGTAAATTACAAATTATAAATATTTTCAACAAAATTCATATAGATTCGTTGTATAACGATTTTTTTTCCAAATTATAGAACCTGTTGGATCTAAAAGACCGATTTGACCATTTTCTAATCAACTCCTTCAGTAATGACAAAATATTCAAACAAATGATAGCATCAGATTTCGAATTCTTTCTCAACTTGAATCAAAAATCCCCCGAATATCTTTCCCTTTTCATCGATGACAAACTCAAGAAAGGCGTCAAAGGAGTAAGTTTATTTTAAGGAAACGAGCTGGATTAATTTGCAAATAGATAAATAGTTCGACAAATAAGTAGACATTTATAACGCAAAATAAAATAATACTCCTTGTTATGGCCAACAGATGTCCGAGTTAGAAATTGAAGCCGTTTTGGACAAAACAATGGTCCTTTTCCGATTTTTACTTGAAAAGGATGTGTTTGAACGATACTACAAACAACACTTGGCGAAACGTCTCCTCCTCAACAAATCAGTCTCTGATGATAGTGAAAAGAATATGATTTCAAAACTTAAGGTATGATTTCTTTTTAAAACATGAGCGAGCGTATAGGTCAATGGATGCTTTATTTATCCTCTTTTAATTTTTAATTATTTTGCTCTATCACACAGACTGAGTGTGGTTGTCAATTCACGACTAAGCTAGAAGGAATGTTTAAGGATATGACTGTTTCAAATACAATCATGGAAGAATTCAAGGAACACGTTCAGGTTACAGGAGTCAATCTATACGGAGTTGATTTGAGCGTTCGTGTTTTAACCACTGGATTTTGGCCGACTCAATCTGCCACGCCAAAATGTACAATTCCAAGCTCACCAAGATACGCATTCGAAGCTTTCAAACGGTACGCTAAGCTCTCCTCACTATCGGTTATTCTAGTGGATCTATTCAAAATTATTGTGACTTGAAGACTGATGTATGATTAAATGTTTCAGGTTTTATCTGGGAAAGCACAGTGGACGCCAGTTAACTTTGAATCCCCAGCTTGGCTCTGCCGACTTGAATGCTGTATTTTTTGGTCCGAGGCGTGAAGAAGGGGAAGGAAAGGATGGAGCGAGCTCATCGACGACATCCGTTGTTCAAACTGCATCCAATTACAAGCTTGGGCCACGAAAACACATCATTCAAGTGTCAACCTATCAGATGTGTATCTTAGTTTTGTTTAACAACCGGGACAAGTTAACCTACGAGGAGATTCAAAATGAAACAGATATTCCAGAGAAAGACCTCATTCGTGCCTTGCAGAGTTTGGCCATGGGAAAGGCGTCTCAGCGAATCCTCATTAAGAATCCTAAGACCAAAGATATCGAACCATCTCATTTCTTCTATGTTAATGACTCATTCACTTCTAAATTGCACAGGTTTGTATAATGTGTCGTCAAAATAAATATTTACACCAAATTTGAATGGTTCAGAAATCAAGTTCACGAGAACTGATGAATTAACCAAAATCCAAATCCAAACGTATTTAAAGTAGGGATGTCGAAGATATCCCATCATTTTTCTACGCATAGTGGATTTTCGCACCGGCTAAACACTGCATTTCCCGGTTATCCAGTTATCCCCAACCCCTTGTCCCCGACATCCCTAATTTGAAGTTTGAAATGTTCATTATTTTTTTTCCCCTACAGAGTAAAAATACAGACTGTTGCAGCAAAGGGTGAATCTGAACCAGAGCGTAAGGAAACTCGAAATAAAGTAGACGAGGATCGGAAACATGAAATTGAAGCGGCTATTGTTCGTATAATGAAGGCTCGAAAGAAGCTTCCTGTAAGTTATTTGATAATTTCACAGAATTTATGGTTATTGTACATATGCTCGGTGCATTTTGAAATGCTTTACTGAGTTGCCTAGATTAATTGATACCGGATTTACTTTTTTTCAACAGCACTCAAGTTTGGTTGCTGAAGTCACAGAACAATTAAAGAGTCGATTCCTTCCCCACCCTGTTGTCATTAAGAAACGTATTGAGGGACTGATTGAAAGAGAATATTTAGCTAGAACGACAGATGACAGGTACTGGTTTTAACTTTGAAACTAATGTACGATTTAATTGAATATTGAAAATTTCTAATTTGTTGTTTTTAATTTACAGGAAAGTATACACTTATGTGGCTTAAGAAAATTGTCATTCACAACACACTTTCAAGAGGAAATGACCCTCCACATTTGTTCACCCTTCCTTTTCAGTACTTTTTACTCAACTTTGGTACACAATATAAATATTTCTGGTTAGATATAGTTGTTTGAATTTTACAAATTCTGCTTCTGCTCAGTTTACGTCTCAATCTCCAACCAGAAATATAAATATATTAGATTGTTCTAATGATACATAATTCATTGGGCAAAGCGATTTCAAATTAAAAGAAAATTCTCCGAATGAACTTCCGACTCACAATCACTTGATTTTTAGTGAATTAGAGATTTCATTTCAAGAAACCATAACCAAAGGAGAGTCGGAAGTTTTCCCATTCATTCATCATAAGAAACGTTGAGGGCAGGGCACTTGTGAATTTTATGTTTATGTCAGCTGGAAGTGAAATCAGAGGAATGGTTAAATAAGAAATGTCCATCGCCCTCTGTCTATTGTGATAGTAGTGGTTAGTACGTGTTGTTATGTGAATACTGTATTGTAAGGAAAGTGTAACTGAAGAATGGAGAATCATCGTGTTTGTAAAAATTACATGAGGGAATTATTTACGTCTCTTCATATAAAAATGTGTAAATGTTGTACCAAGTCAGTTTTAGGTTTACCTTCTGTCGTTCTAAAAAAAAGTGTATAGGGTTGTTTTATTTCTGTTTGATCTAGTAAATGGGATGAGTAAACGTGTTTTTGCTCGATTTAGGTTGTAACAATATTGATGGGGTTGACAAGTTTTTTGTTTTCCCTTAATAATTTAGTTACATTATAACATTTGTAATCTTATCAGGAAGAGATACACTAAATTATATAAAAAAATAATAATGTACAACAATATCCAAACAATTTGACGGGGCAAGTTATTTTCCAGATTCTGAATCTGAACATCTAGAAGTTGTTTGTTTATTGAGTTTCGTTCGTGTAACACCGTAAAACATCTGATAACAATCTAACTTTAACAGAATGCTCTGTTCATCTCATTAGACCAACTGGGGAAAACTCTAGAAATACAAGCCAGGAATATTATTTAGAGTTTTACATCCGCGCGTAGCTTCTGTACACTCTAAAACACCCTCAAAATACTTTCACCCGAATTACCAATAAGAAAAGTAAAAGTTAATTTATAATTACCGAATAATTTTCTTATTGTGTGTTTGAGATATTTTTCTTCTTGCAAGAGATCTTTGTACAATCAAACCTGATAAAGTTCTTAATTGGAAATAAGCTGAAGATGTTGACCTAATCTGACCCTGACCTGAATTGACTCAGTTTTCACACATTCAAAAATTACACCATGCCATTTATTAAGAGTAACCCTTTGTTGTGTTCTAATATAATGGAATTTGTTCGTATTGTGCTTGTGCTGATGGATGATGTCGTGGTAGTGCATGGAAAATGGAGATGTACAGTAAAAGTAATAAAAATAAAAATAATTATATGCAAACTAGGAATAAATGAGAGTGAGAGAGGGGGAACCCAACACACAATTTTTTTTGGTTGGATGTATGTATTTACTAGAATGGAAGAGTTTATGAGATCACGGAGTTGAATTAATAAATGAATAGCCATGACGGAATCTCTCATTTTGGTGAAAGAATTTTTTTATTCTCTTTAGCTCTTGGGTGATTTACATTTGCATTTCATGTCATTGAGGTCTCTCGGGTGGCTCTTAGGACCGACTAGTGACTACCGTACCAGTACCATATTACCAACTCCTGTCATCAACACGAGTAGTATAGTATGGTATGGTTATGGTAATGGGCGTTTATGCCTCATTCGTATCGTAGGAAGATTGCATCACAGCTCTCACCAAAAACTCACCGTCCTCATTGAGTTTTGTCAGCCTCATTGCCTGCTTAATGAAGGGTGGTCCATCCATAAACATGCACACAGCACAGCACACAGCACACACAAACTTCCGACCTCTGCTCTGCTCTGCTCTCTGGTACTTTGAAAACCTTCACAATTCTCATCTCATCCCATTTTCCCACATGCATTATTTCCTAGGTATGTACTTTTTTGGGTGGAGTCCTTTCAGAACTCACTCACTCCAGTGAGAGAGAGAGAGAGAAAGAGGGAAAGACATCCATAAATGATATTAGCATGTCTTTCTATTTCCTACTTTTTCATTTTGTATTCCGTTTTACTACTCCTTCTAGGACTAGAACTAAATCGTGCAGATTCTATGAACGTGAACCCACAGAATGAGACTCATATTTTTTATCTCGTTATGTCAAACCAACCCACTATCCTGAAAACTATCTAGAGGTCTTTTTTCTATGTATTCCCTTTCTATTTTTGTGTGTACAGAAAACTCATGCATTTTAATAGAACACATATGCGACGTAGGAAATTCTCGAGCGAATCAAATGGTAACAGATTAAAATTCTGTGAGATACATATTTATGGTATGTTACAACATTTTCCTGTTATGTTCCAGAATTATTTTTCTCTAATTCATCAAAATAACATGTTTCACTAAATACTTGGAAAAGTTGAAAAAAATGATAATTTACGGGTTGGAGAAATGCGGCAACCAAGTTACTGGTGAAAGTGAAAGTGGAGAAAGCAACTTTCACCGCTGGTGAACTATTTTCAATTTTTAAGCGTGAAACGCAACAATCACGTACTAACGGCGTAATTTCTTATTAAACAAGTCATTAAAGGAAACCAACATTCACAACATTTATTTATATCTCCTTAAACTTTTTACATATCTCCAGAAGCAGTGACAACAGAGAAAACAAAATTAGAATCGTGGGTATTTTTCATATTTTACCCCAGTTACAATTTTGCCAGTTTTGACAACGTTTTGACGGTGACCTGTGAAAGCCTTCAGATAATCTTGAAACATTCAGTTTTCTCCGCGCCACTCATATTTATGTATGTATAACAAACATGTAGTACATTTTTGAGAGTTGCCACTGGTGTTTGTTGTGTACAATTAATTTAAATGGGATATCTTATCTTATCGATATCACAGGTGTTTAGAACATTACGTGGTCTCACCCTACTGTACAGTGCGTGCAGAATTCGGCATTTATGCTATGTTAAATAAAATATCTATGCACCGGATATCAGAATGGATTTAAGTTTGAGAAAATGGGTTTATACATAGAAAACTGTACTGGTCCAAAAACACATTCAACTTCAAAATTCGAAAGAAAGGGATCGCTGGATCAGCAAGATGATCCTTACTTGGTCTCGACTGTACAGAGTACACGGAATGTATGCAGTGGCTGAGAAGCGATTTCTCTAAAGGGAGAAAGTTTTTCCAGGACAGGATTACATTATGGGAAAAAGTTGGACCATATAAGTACCTACTTACAATATACTTGTGTAATATAGAGTTGAACGAGACCTTGTGGATTGGAGCTTCTTTGATGAGACAAGAGAATATTTATGTAACCAATGTATGTAGAAGAAAAAGGAAAAGGGCCCGGCCGGAAAAGAGATAGTCCAAGACTTTCCATGGGAAAATAAAACGATAAAATAAAGTTTTGACTTGAGTCAGTCTATTCTACTGTATTTCTTTGCAAGTAGTACGTACGTACGTATATACTGGATAGAAGGGTGAAATTTTAGTCCCAGTCCAATCCATCTCCATGTATTCCATTCCAAAAGTACATAAACGATGCGGTCGGGTTTGATTTTGTGGTTATGTTTCCCTTGAGAATGAATTAATTGGTTAAGACTCCTTGCCTCATCTTAGGAGACCCTACCCATTAAAGACGAGGACGAGCAGAGCAGCTATACAGTGGAGTGAATTAATTTTCTTCAAGAACCTAAATTTTTAGTTAAGAAGTTTGAAAACTTTACGTCCATGCATGCATGGGAATGGGGAATGAGAATTGGTTGGATGAACAACAGACATATACCCGTAATGCACTATGAGCTGGATTAAGTGACTAAATGAACTCTTCTTGTTTAAAATGAATTTCTCCAGGGTGCTTCCATTTCCCCTCATATTTTTACAATTTACGGGGGCAAATAAAGGCTGTTGTCCTGTTTTGCATTGCATTTGATTAAAAATTGTGTTCCAATCGTGTCAGCAAAAGAGGTTGTTCTTTTTTGATACAAAAATTTACTAATTTTGACTTTGGACACAAATCAATTGCAATTCTCCCACTTACTACTACAAACACGTCAGGAAAATTGTCTCCGGATGTCTGACAATAATTTGAGGTTCTGAACAACCGTTTTTCGTTTGGTTTGGTTTCCTTCTCTCTTCTAAACTTGTGTACATCCAGAAACGTCTGCTTGTTTTGATCATGAACACGTCAACGTTGGAATTTCATTTGCTGGAAGGAAGCCGTTTCGCGTAGTATCTCCTTCCTTCCCGTACAGAGTCAGTCATAAGTTTAGTTGTTGAATTAGTGTTAATCCTATTTTGTTGAACCCCTAGTGTTTTCTGTCTATAGAAATTACTTTATCAGTTCCAGCCGTCGCTGTCGTAGTCGTGGTTTAAATCACGTTGAGACTTAAATCGATTCACAAACTAATTCTCATGCGAAAGCCTTTTCCATCTTCCGCTCTAGTACCTGCTGCTAGGAGTCCTACCTTTCCCTTTGGTTTACAAGGGAAAGCAGTGAATTGTCAAATTCAGATGTACAGTGTGTGTGTGTGTTATCTGTAATTATTATAATCTGTAAAGACTCCTTGACCTCAAGGTCAAGTCAATATTTCTCTTGTATTTCTACTCATGAATTTGTTCCCGTGAGGCTTCCCGCTTGTTCCAAGATTTTTATGTAGTACATTTGTTGAGTGTTTAAAATTCCTGACTCAAACACTAGAAATGACTCCACATGAATGTTTTAGCATGCACTGGATTCTACTCCCAAGTTTTGTACCTCGTTAGACTTGATCCCTCCCACAGATACATAATAAAGTAACTGGGATGGCTTGGTTTGGTCTGGCCTGGCCTGGCCTGAATCTGTATGCATGGATTGGGATGGATGGAGAAAGCGTGGGGGAAAGTACAGGGAGAGAGGTGAACATAACTTGACTCTAATGAGAATGGATAGGTTTTCCTTATTCCACGCTCTCAAGTCGCACGACCAACAAAACTTGGGTCGTTCGGTCGTCCCAATTTCACTCTCTTTACTTCTGATTCTCAATTCGCGAAAAAAAGAGAAAGCTTTTGAATAATGTACGACATGAGAATGTTCTCGCCAAAATATAAAAAAAGTATACTTTCGGCAATGACATCATTACGCTTACGTATTTGTTCAAGCTTGTTAAGAAATTTGGCGCTAACCTTCTTTCTGAGTCTAAAACTTCATAACGCCACTTCGTAGCGCTGGATTAAATCCTGGCTTTCCGAGGTATCCTAACCCCCATATTGGACGCGGAAGTAAATACAATCTGTATTTCCGCCTTTCCATGAAGGACTAGCCGACAAAATCAAGCTTTCCCACTTTGAGACTTTTTCACACAAACTAGCTGGAGAACCGTTGACAAGAATGACGGTAGAATTTCGGGTGTGATTTAACAAATAGTGTAAATTATTTTAGTTTCAAATCCAGCATGATTCTTGAATATCTCAATACGTTTTCCTTATTTTTTTTTTCTTCAAAATTCACCGAGGGCATTACTCTCCAATTTATCTCTTCACGAACCTTTGCACTTCCATTAAAACTTTCTACGAAAAACTACCTCAAAGTCAGGACGCGGTACCACCATTGACTATTCACCTAAATTTCTCCGAAATACCAATTATCGCTGATAGAAACGAATTCATATTTCAGAATTTTTACATTCATTGGTAATGTAATGCGGCGTAAACATGAGATCGAATCCTGTAAACCCATATCAGTACGAATAACTTGGAATCGACCTATCCAGGGTGACCCCTATAGAGGTGAACATAACGATGAGTCATGCATGAATTTTCTTTGCGAAAGGTCTACATGCAAAGTCACGTTCAGGATGATCTGTAAAGTGCGAATTTAGTGTCATGTGAAAAAGGATGAATCATTCTCTTCTACCATGGCATGGCCATGGCCTGGTTGTGGTTACGACGTACATACGACTACAGCCTTAGCCTTAAGGATTGCAAATTCGAGGAGACTGGTGGAGAAAGTCGGGTGGAACTGGAGAAAGTCATTGGGAAACCAGTCTTGGGTTGGTTTAACTACTTTGGAGTTTTATCATCTGAATTCTGGTCAGGTAAAAGGAATTTGTCAGACAAAAGAGCACGCTCGTGTCCAATCCTTGCCCCTTCCTTCCTTCATCCTGTTTTTTTCTCCAGTCCTGGACTTTTATTCTCTCTTTTTTTTTCTTCTCCCCCTCCTGTCCATCCTTCTAACAACAAACACATTTACGCGGAGGGAAAAAAATTGTCATTTCCTTCCATGTGTGCTTTTACTCCCACACATTATTTGACATTCCGAACCATGTAGTAACATGGTCAAGCAGCACTACTTCAGAAGCTAGGATTTTTTTTGCAGATAATGTGTTAGCTTCCCATCTGCAGCCCTGGTAGTTCGGAAGGAAAGTACGTATACAAGTCGGAGATGAGGAATTAATTCTGAAAGTTAAAAACTGGAGGGAAATTCTCTTAATTTTTTAGCAAGTATGATTAGCACGTTAAAGAAATGTGTATTTTTTACCGTTGCCTTATCTTCTCTCTCTGGAATTCTTACCTATGGAATTTCTGGATGACCTCTTGGAACTCGAAATGAATTAAAAGAAAGTGCTACTAGCTGTGACGTCTGTACACTGTCGCTGACACTGCAACCGTCGTACTAAATGAGATCATTCGTGTTGACAGGACTGGACCTTGCCTTTGGTTTGGCGTCCATATTTGCAATTTGTCTTTTTCTCGACTTCTGTAGACTTGGCTTTTTTTTTCTGGTCCGGATTGGAGTGTCCATGTTTTATGGTCTGGATGGCAGACTTACTACTACTATTGGTACGTTACTTACTACTGCAAGATTCGCAAACGAAATAGAGTCGGCGAATAATGTAGACGGTAGACTATCGGCCCAAGCCAAGACAGAGTTCTACTGTGTTACATCTACATAGTGTCCAAGAGTCCACGCCCTTGACATGTTTCCAAGGAGAGCTGAAGTGGTTTAAATCTTTTTGGCAAGGATATCATCAACGAAAGAGAGAGAGCGAGCGGAGTTCGATTTGATCTAGTCAATAAAATGAAAGTAACCATAAACTTGGAATGGTTGTCAAAGAGTGGAAAACTTTTATGCACTCACATGTTGCCTGGAGGCAGAGTCAATTCCTTTTGTACTGATGGAAGTTATTTTTTTGCCAAGGATTTTCATACACTTGTGTATTAGGAAAAGTTCACAAGGAAACAACTGATCATGTTATAGGCGAGTGGGCTTATCCGACCTGAAAGGTCCCATCCAGTTTCTAACCCATGCTGATAGTAAACAGCTTAAAATACTACCTTCTAAAAATTCTAGACATGCAATCGTTCGCAAAAGTAGAACTAAGGATCATAGTACATCAAATTTCCTGATTTTACAAGTAAAAACTAATCCTTGTTACACAAAGGAGTTCGGATTCTGTTGAAATAGTTTCTTGGAGGTAGATTGATTTCATGGACATGTAAAGAACCACGCTTGTCATAGTCAATCTATCAAACTTTAGAGTTTTTATAAGTTATTTCAGTTTATCGAGGATGTTCTATTCATTAATAGGAGCCCAAGTGAGTGGATTACCCAAAATATTCTGGTAAATTATTGTCTGGTTGTAATTATCAAAATTGGACGGTGACTACCGTGTAATGATACAGTCTCGTGAATTTTGATCTTGCTTCATCGCCTAGTCCGCATTGTGTTTCGTCGGACACTGGGCTGGATACAAGTCAATTCTTAAAATTTGAATTGAGTTTATAGATGTATTAGTATTACAAGTTTACATTTCTGAGTGGGATTTGAGATTGCTGTATTTAAAATTGTACAACCAAGAATTTCCACCACTGCACTGTCAGAATCAACTGAAACTGAATCAAATTCTAAGGATAGAATTAAACATTTTAATTAAAGTCTCCACCCTATCATTTAAGAATGTGATGTGTCCAATAAATGCTTTATTTTTATACTTCCATTGATTCAATTCATCCTAATAGCGCAGGCTCATTTTAAGAATCCACATGCACTATCTTTCATGTTCGTTAGTTCTTAGAAATCCTAGAGAAAATTGCATAACTTCGTTAAACGATAGATCTGATATTCAGAGAAAACGATTTGCAATAAAACAAAGAGGTCACATTTCCTCGACCCGTTTAGCTCTTCTTGTTCCATCACTCAATCTGGGTAGAAGGAGTCAGTTGAAGGAAAGTGGTACACAAGGTCTTCCACCTGCATAATGTGTGCATAAAATATGCATGAGGTTTGTGTGTGAGTTTCCTTGGAAAAACCATAACTTCCAAGAAAGAGAACGATTGGGGGGGAAAGTGGACCACAAACCGGATACCAAAAAGTACAGGAAGTGAAACGTATCTCGTCAGAGTCTTCTTCTTCCTTCCTCTCCCTTTTTCTTACGTTTATCTTCACTCGTAACTCCTGGAGTCAAACAAGGAACACTATACCAAATTTTGGAAAATTCAGATTTGTTGAAAATCTTTAAAAAGGAAACCACAATATGTAATTTCGAGCGGTTACATTTAGAGTCCTCAGTATAAGTATGACCGATTTATCGGGATATACTGTTTTAGTTAAATACTAAAAAGTAAAAAGTATTTCCAGCAAAGAATCACTGTTATCCTATTTCTTTGAGTAACTAAACTTTGATCTTACAGCTAAGGTGTGTAATGAAGCATTAATTGAAATGATTCATCCTCAATTTCCTCCCTCCAAAGATTTCCCCAAATTCATGGTCGAGTGGGTAACTTTGTGTCTTTTTTATGAGAGTCTCCCGAAACTCAAGTCAACCGTGTTTCTTTTTCAAGAGCACACATAGAATGAGAATAAATGAGACTGAATTACACCACATTGCTCCACTCCATCCCTTCCATCTTTCCACTCGACATCAAAATTACATCTTACTCAAGTGGGTCCAAGACCAGGGATGGACCAACCATCGGACAACACATTTTATATCGGTATTATGTTACAGTCAACGAGTCAAACTAGAGTTATTTTTTGTCTATCACTAATTTTCCATATATACAATACCGGCTTCATATTGTGCCAGTGCCACATATGTAAATAATGCTGGAGGAGACAGACAAGAGTTTTAGGCTAAACGTTTTCCAAATGAATCTACAAAAAGCATAGGCTTCTTAGAAGAAGAAACTTAGAAGAAAATATCTAATGACTGCGTCTGTTCAAAAATGCATCGCCCACGCTTGATGTAGATTGACTGCTTGATATTGCAGATAAATTGATAGAATTTACAAGTTGAATCAAAGTGACGACGACGAGCCACCACCAATCAACCCACGTGGAACAAGGCTATGATAACTTATTTCATCAGTTTGATATGAGGAATTATCTCTGCTAGCGCTCGTCAACGTCAAAACACAATATGGTTAATGATAGAAGCGAATGTAGTCTGAGTTTGTAATTATGTTATTTTGGGTGCTCGTTAAAGAAGCAGACCATTTTTTGGAAGGAGTGTGTAGGTAGACGCGGAATACTTTCTGATCATTAGACAAAATATATACGAAGAAACTTGACCTCTAATCTCATTTGGTTGATTGCCGGCAACATGAGTTAATCGTTTCACTATCGTGACCACGGCGATAAAGTACAAGAGACCAAAAGACCAGTAGTGGTTTCTGTGCATTATTGATCCCGTTGACTAACTTGTGTGTGTGTAGGTACGCGGGTGATCTGATCATCATCATCATCATCTTGGTGGTCTGAAATAGAAGTAGTCGTAGTCTTAGGCGAAAAAGTACACACAAAGAATGAGGAGAGAGAGGAAATCTTCATCAAGGGAAGAGAGACAACCCAGGCCATAGATTCTTGACTGACTACGAGTACGTCTGAACATTCGGAGGCACGTTTTGATCTTACTTTTTGCTTTCTCCATGGTGAAAAGAAATTCTAAGGTTGATAGAAAAAAAATGTATAACAGAGATCAGGCGGGCGGGCGGGCGGCGGGGGCCGTAGACATAGAATCTTGTACTCGCCGCGTCTACGTATCTTACGTACGTACGTACGTACTTCGCCTTCGATTTTCCCCTCAAGTTCTTCATTTGGTGGCGATCTCTTGGTTTTTTTTTCTTCTGAGGGTGTAGGAAATCAAGTCACGTTGAGACCTGATGGACCCATGCACAAAAGTTTGGAGCTTGAGAAATACGGACATACGTACATATGTACTTTCCAGTCGTAGTTTCTAGTTTTATACGTACATAGACTAGACGTAGTATGTACGTAGTCCTAGTCGTATTCGTCGTTCAATGTTCTGTCGGTATTTTTACTTTGAACGGATCTGTCCTATTTCAACATCCGTTGAAGCCAAAGGAAGGATTCCTTCTTCTTTTTTTGTTTGCCACCGGACATGTCCTTGAGGCTTGGCTTGGCAGCGAACGAACGCATTTTTTATCTCCCTGCCTTAAAAATTCCAATGAGGTGGGTTCTTGCCGAATAAATGGATATGAGCTTTCTCCAGAGAAAGCACATGGACTTTCTCCAATTCTGACCTGTAGTACAGTAGAGTACTGTACAGTTTGTACAGTCAACTGGAACTTACCTAAGTGACTGTGTACTGTAAGAGTCTCTTCACTAAATGGACCTTGAGGAACTGGATCGTAGATCCTTAGTACAGTAGAGTGCTGTGTGTATTTATGTAATCATGTTAAAAGCAGTCTAAGTCTAGTCCATGTAGTGTAGTTTAGGTCTAGTCGTCCTTTTACTTCGTTATCTTCTTTTCTTAACCTGTATACTGTACTACTGTACTACTGTGCTGTGCTATCGCAGGTACACATGTACTATGTACAGTGCATGTGCATAGGGTAAGTTCACTCTCTCCGACCTCTTCCCGTAATGAAAACAAATATAGACACAAGAACGGAACTTTCCCTTTACCTACTTTATGTTTTGTATATACATACTTGGCGAGTTGTGTAAGTTTTTGGGGGAAACATCTGTTTGCATTATCTGGAACAAGAGTACAAATTATCCTCAAGTTTTGCCTAGAGAATTCACAAATTATGTTCGTATCATTTGGTGAACACAATGTTGAGGAAGGGCACACAAATGGATCAAAAGTGCACGTAACTTTTGAAGAAGCTAGTTAGATTATTCATATGATAATTTGAAATTAAGATTTTATGGAATTTTACAGCCAAATCACCATCATATATTTATAACAGATCATATATTTTATTCAATATTAGTACCAAATTTTGGCATCAAGACAATTTTCTGTCAACCAAAATTCGCCATGTTAAAATAGGTAGCAGCTCTATATTTTCAATCCTCTCGACCCAACTCTTAAAAAGTGAACGTACACCATTAGCCATCTAAAGTCAACGTACTGGTTTTATGAGGCAATCTCCTAGTAATCTCCAGTTTTATCTGGAAGATTAGAAGTTACCCCGGACACTAATGAATTCACTTTCCCGACCAACAAAGACGACTTTATAAAAAATCTGTTGCTCATTAGTCCATTCTATCTAACTCCCCATGGCATTGTCATTGCCTACTTTGTACGCGACGACGCTACATGAGAGTTTGTTCTTCGTTGTAATGTAATGACGTTATTTGTTTCATGATGGCCCCATCCTCCTAACACACCCTTATATTATTTGAAGCACAAAACTTGTGACAAGTTCTATTGTGGACAGTCTCTAAAGACTAAGGATAAAAATGAGTTATTGTACGTCACTTTATCTAATACACGGAGAGAAAACTTTACGGAGAATTAATTCAAGTGGGGAACGCGTCGAGCACATTACATTTTGGGACTTTTTGGGAGAAAGTACATCGGACAAGGTGGTTCATAACATTTTACTCTTCCCCT
>JAQGCB010000307.1:0-24700 GCA_034698835.1 Protaphorura tricampata
ACGGTACAGGGAATATTTTATAACTAATAATCCGGAGTCCTTTATTATGCTTGACGCTTCGGGGTCCATCAGCGTGATGAGAAAAAGGATTACAGATTTGAAGATACGTCTCCATTCTCTTCATCTCTCTCTCTTTTCTCTTATCTCCTCGTTCTGTTCTTGCTGTCTCATACATTTTTTTCCAGCAGTTGTAAATGGAGTGTTAGTGTTACACGGGAGACTTTTCAGGTGATAAAAACAGAGACGCAGACTCGTCAAGTATGTTTACTCTTCCCTTTCGTATCCCCAATCCCCAGACCCTGCCTGTACACAAAGCGTATATAAGGTATACAGGATCTTCGTTAAGGTGTCCCAGCTTACACCTTCAAACCGTGCAGTGTAACTTTGATACTCCCAAAATTTCGATTTCAATTTATTCATTCCATATCCAAATAGTTTGGTCATTGCATTGGTGTCATACATTCTGTCGACCAACCCTTTCTGAGTTTTTATTAAAATATTGCTTTAGAATCCTTTACTTTCGTTATCCCTTGAAATCGCAGAAACATTGGTCATATTCTGATATCCTTCACAATCCTATTTAGTTAGAAAATTAATTATCTCTTACATTTTGCTTCAAAACAATTTCAGAGCTTCAACGGCTTGAAATATATTAGACATAACACATTATAAAATCAGTATTTGACAAGTTGTATTTGTCAAATATCTTTTCTTTTTGCTCCAGCTGTATTTTTTCCTACTACCAGGTAGGAATTTTTTCATAGTCCAAACGGAAAGTACTCATACTCTACGAAAAACATATATCAAATATTTGGCAAAGCCGCACGGGGAAATGTCAATTAATGGATGTACTTTATTCTTGTTGATACTGCCCACAATATTAAGATAATTGAGCCATCTGCTACACCCTGCAATGTACTGTATTTAAAAAAAATAGACAAGATAGAGTCCCTTCCATAAAGTAAGAAGAGACTGGACCCAAATGGATTCTCTTATGACGACTCAAGAGTTTTTATTTACAAAGTGAGTTCATAAAGAAAGTTGTTTTACTCGTCCTCTCCTTTGAGTCTCCTACAATTAAGACTGTTATCCAACTTCCATTGCATTGCATTAACTCTTCTCCTTTGAAAACCTTAAGTAGCTCTTGTCACCCACCTTATCTTTTTGTCTGGAGTCGTTGGGCTTCCAAATTACCTGAGTCAAAAACCTAGTCCATGTTTTCCGGCCCTCCGCCACACCGGATTTAATTCCCCCTGATTAGCTCTTAGCACAATGAACAAATAATGTTCACACTTTTATCTTAACGTTACTGTGCTGTACGTAACTAGACTCGGACGGACTACTTTTATTTTTTATCTTGAGGAGAAGAGAGTGCTACCTGACTTCTCACTTTCCGGTGCGATGTCGGAATTCATAATTAATTCAATTTATTTTTCCTCAACATCTTCCTCTTTGTCTTCATCATCCTTCGGCATTCTCCCCCATCATCATCCCGCACCCGCATAAATATAACAGGAAAGGGAAGAAGGAATGGAATGGAATAATGATTTCTTGGTAGAAAAATGAACTCGGTCGGAAGCTTAGTTTTCAAAGGAAAACTCAGATTATTTTTTTTCTTCTCTCTTTTAAATTTGGAGTTGTTAGGGTTCAGATTGAGCGGTTATTACCAATAAGGCTCATTGAAAGAACCAAGAACCTGAACCCCGTGCGTACCCGGTTTCCTACTTCTATTTCTTTTCTCAAGTCTTCGAGTTGATGAAGTCCTGATCGACTCAACTCAACTACTCGGTTTATTTCTTTGTACGCTAGTAGAAGCAGACCTTAAGCTGTGTACTATGTTTTCCTGATTACACAATTAAGCACAGACATGCTTCATTTGTGCTCTTTCATCTGTGAAATACTAAACCAGTTGGTTGTACGTGTATGTATAATAGCTGAGTTGAGTTCTCTGACTCTTTCAACTCACAAGCCTTATCGACATCTGTATATCTAAACACTTTTTTTGTAAACATACATAGTTGTTCTTACACGTTTTGTAAAATCGGCTGGGTACCACAGGCAGTGGCAGTAGTCTGGTCTTTCAGCTTCGATAATTGGAAATCAAATTGTACACAAAGTTGCTCGTGTGCTTGATGTTACTGGAGTTCATCATATTTGTACTGATATGAATATTTTATTAACATTTATTGAAGTTTACTGGAACAGACATGTCAAATTCGTCTGCAATCATGTCGTCTTCCATTAGAAGAATGCATGGAATCGCGTACACTTTCGAGTTTCTCTATAATTTCTCAGTATATGTATCTCTAAAAGTGACTGGTTCACAAATAGTGTGAGTGACATTCTCTGACGATGCGGAAGGAAAAGTTTGAGCTTGTAAAAGCAGTAGTGAAGTGAAGTATGGACTGGTTTAAAACTTTAGTCCATCATGGGACTCTTTGTCCAGCCACTGCACTAGCATGAACTTTTATGTGTGTATGGGCGTGGGAGAATAGATTAGAAGTAGAACAGAAGAAACAGTTCTTTAATATGGTAAATTATTGAGGAATTAATACTCAACCCATTTTTTTCTTACATGAACGCTACTCTGCGCTTAGGAGGACTTCATTGTTATTTCATATTGCCCTGTGAAGTGACAAACATGTTACAATTTTAGATCGTAATGAAATTTGTTATCCAAAATTTTTTCCAAAATCCTAAAGGTTACGGTTACACGTGAGGTACAATGAAAATGTGTTGTATTTGTGTAGGTAAATATAAAGTGCTCAGATTTTTCTGGTATGAATTCTACGGAAGTGTTTTTTTCTTCCTTTGACTCTGTCTCTTTGAAAACCAACCTTATTTTAAAAATTTTCTCTCTTATCCCCTTTCTGTCCTATTTTGTATGATATGTGCGAATTCTTTTTTGAGTTTGAAGGTGAAATCCCGACTGAAGTTTCCCTTTCAAAATTATATTTCAACTTTTGCCTGAAGGGAAAAGAGAAAGAACTCTTGTGTGTAAGTTAGATTACAGTATACCAACCAGGCAACCATCTCTTCATATCTCTCTTCCTGGCCTGTGCCTGTCTGGACGAACGAAGTCCTTTGATTTTCACTTCAAAAAGTTTTGAGTAGTTGACATGAGGCTTCCTTTTTTTTACTTTCCTACGTTAATATTTTAACTACTTTTTCTTTATGTACGTATATGTGTATTTCTCCTGCCTTTGCTCGTAAGGTTTCTACGTTGTGCTCATACTTTATCAAGTTGAACCTTTTTACCGGCTGCTTGTTTGTGTCAGAGTTTGTCTGAGTTTACAAGGGTCATTATTCGAGTGTAGAAATTTAATCAGGTTAAAATTTTAGATAGAGCTACTAAAGAAAACGGTTCATCACTACGAATATCTAAATCGTCCAACAATTCAGGCTTATACTTTGCTGATTTTTACACTAAAAGACAAGATAAAATGCAAATACACATATGGGCCAAATAATGACCAAATCTTTACATTTGAATACGATCCCTTGTCAGTTAGATCAATTCAGTAGTAGTACTTGTCTCTCCAGTATGAAGTTCGAAAAGTACGTAACTGGAGAAATGTGGCCTAATGGGAAAGTGTGGTTAAATTGAAACTAACCGAAAGAGATGTGAGTGAATGTAACTACTACTAGTTCGTGACAACCACGACGCGGCTTCCTGTTCAAGTCAATCTAACAATTCCGGTTCTTGTCCATACGACCAACCTGTCGCAGAAACGACATACTAGGAAGATAAGATATGGCAGGAGATTTCCCCGCACCACCGGTTGACATGAATTCGATGGACTCGTCTGTAAATTTCATTCGCATTTTAGGTTTATTTGTAAAGACACTACTGTTATTCATTCATCGTGGAGTTTGAAAACTAAATTCAAACAAGGTATCTAAATTGAAAATCTTGTTCATTTATATATTTTCTGAAAGGGTAAGGGTTAAATGAGAACCTTTTCGAAAATATTTCACATAAATAGTAATTTCTAGAGACGCACTCTCTCCGTTCCACAAAATGTGTGTATTATTCTAGTTATGCTGGTAAATTGTACGTACAATGTTGTACTGGATCTTCGATTTCACAAAACTTTTGCCGAATCATTTGTTGCCATGCTTTTGTTTAACGCAGCTATTACTTCCGAACCAGACCAGTTTCATTTATAGTTTTTGGGCTTATAGTAGTTTTTCATGTTTGTAGTTTACGACGAGTATTTTTGTGCAAACACAAGGACTGACTAAAACATTCTCTTGTATGTATTTGCCTTGAGTTTTTTTGATAGTCTTCCTTTTGTTGTGAGGTTTTTCTTGTCAGAGTTAGTTTACCACATCAACTCACTCCTGGGTCAAACTATTACGCCATTCTACTCCTTAAGAGCAGAGACTTTGGTCCAGATCTCAACAGCAGCAGCAGCAGAAATTCTTCGACTTTCTCCGGCATGCATGCAGCGATTGGGTGGAATATATTTAGAATCCAAGACTTGTTTGGTTTGAGAATAAATCAAAGTTTTTGTTCTTATTCTGTAAGCCCAGAACGCGAGGGAGTCAGAGAAAACTTTGAAACTGGAGAGGAATCCAGCAGGGAATTGCATTATTTTTCAAGAATTCTTTTCCGTTACACTGATCGGTAGAAGGCATTCTGAATTTTTGCTTTAGAATTGAACCGTACGAAAACAACTGAGCACTCGTTCGAATGTGAAGATCTCCACAAGCAGAATTCCACGACAAAACCACTACTTCTTTTCATTACTTTGACAGGAATGTGATCCCACGTACGGACATAGTGTGTGGTGGTTTATATGCCCACCTTATTTGAATTCTATATTAGACAAAAAAATGGCTCTAATTTGTAGGACTGATAGCTCATTAGTATTTTACTCTTTGTCTTCCATTGAACGGAATCCTGTTTTTTTTGTCTTGTGTGAATTTTCCAACGTCAGATTCTCGTTGATTTCATTGACTGGCCAAACTATTCCGTAGAACAGCTGCCAATTTGTAGGAAACTTGATTAGCATGCTTTTTACTGATTACGTGTTTAACAATCAGATATCCAATCAAATTGAATGACATTTGTTCATAAATCTGTTGCTGCTTTTCTGCAGTTCGTGTACATGAGAAACTCATTTCAAGTAGCTCTAATGTACTTCAACTTTGTTCCTACTACTTTATGCATTATATTTGCATTATATTTGTTTTACAATTTCAACCAATTTTGAATTCAAAATGAGTGTTGAGTGCAGCAGAGGAGAGTTTGGTTGGTTTGCTTGGCTTGTTCTAGCAAAATCTTTGTTTCTCCTCCTTCAAGTTTCCTGGGAGTAAATCCTTTTGATTTTATGTGAAGAGGTAAGGAGGGCTTACATGCCCCATTCACTTTCCAATTTATGAAATGAAGTAAGATTTGTAGGTAGGGACTCAGAACCACAAATCTCAATTTAGTTATTAGACTAACTTCCTAAAGTTCCTTGGCACCGGGGAAAGTTGAACGGGGTTGGAACTTTATTGCTCTGATACAAATTCATGAAAACGTACATACCATACATGGGCCGGGTCGAGTCGAGCGGCGGAGAAAGCACAGCATACCTTTCTCCCTAGTTATATTACTACTTGTAGGACACAAACCATGAAAACGTTTCATGACGGCATTCTACGACTTAACCGACCATCCTGGGTCGAGGTCTTTCGTATTTGGCAGTAAATATCATGCCAAACAAAGTCGAACAAAGATTTCACCATTTCACAGAGTTACTACTCTACTCATGCATGCAGGCAGGGTATGGTCTAACATACGAATTCATACATAGTCGGACGGAACTGACTGTGGAGTTGCAATAATATGAGAGGAAGTCCGAGTCTCGGCTCCGTTAATTTAAACGTACGTACGTACGTACGCATGAATGTGGTATGGTATGATATGTATGTCTGGAGAATGAAAGTAATGGACGCCCTAGGGGTTCTAACCATACCATTCCGTCCGTGTGATTTCTGAGATTCTATTAATTATGGGGCCTTCCAGAAACCCACCCACCCTGGTTTGGTTTTCATTTTCACTTTAGTCAAGAAAATTATTTTCCCTTGGAGCTTTCCTGTTCATGAGGAATTTTACCGCATATGAGTCAGTCAGGGGGGGACTCGGAAAAAGTATACGTACTGTGTGAGATGTAATTAAATCAAGCTTCGGGCAAAGAGCTAAGTCAAGCATTGAACCACTAGATATGACTATCACCGAATCCTTTGGCCATTTGGCCAAAGTGAAGGGAAATTTTACAGACCTTAAGAATACTATAGAGGTGTAGATCTCTCTGATTAAAATATTATAATGTAGAGTCACGCGTCAAGCCTGTGTAGCATACTATTATGTATAGTCAACCATTCGAATCCCTCATTTTGCTGAGGGTTTGATCCCTTAAAAATATTCGAAAAGTAGAAATATTTTTAAAATGATAGATTGACTGGAACACAGCAGGCATATTCGCAAGTTCAGAAGGGTATTGAACCTGAGCCTAGTCAGTCTTTGAAATAGTTTGCTAGACAAACTTTCTGTATGAACTTAAGAAGTAGTGGGAGAAGTTTCCCAGGAAGAGAACCGGAGAACTTCAAATCCTATCCAGAGAATGAAAGAAAATTTTTAAAGTGTACATATATAGCTCGGATGCTACGAAGAGTTATTTTCGAAAAAATGATTTTTTCATAACTTTTTGAATTTTTTCAAAAAAAAAATTTACATGTGCTTGCATGCAAGGTTAGTCGATTTTCCAGGAAGTCATTGAGAAATCCGTAATTCAAATCAGGAGTCTGCACGAAAATTAACAAAATATGCATATCTAGCTCTCTTGCTACGAAGAGTTATCTTCGAAAAAATGATTTTTTCATAACTTTTTGAATTTTTTCAAAAAAAAAAATTACACGTGTTTGCATGCAAGGTTTGATGAACTGTCATCGGCCTTGACCTGGTTGAAAACAAGGTGTTTCGAAATTGCCGCCTGTTTTTTTCACGAACTTTACACGTGCCCAAATCTAACAGACTAGAATTCCGTGCTCAGGAAATTCAAATTATTTTCTGTGTCCTAATAAAATAATATTGATTTCAAAGTTTCCTCTATGCCTCACTTAATTCGATCGTAATCTCAGTAATCTGTACTAAATTTTGTGCTATACCTACCCCACGTTCACATACTTCATCGAAATCGTATTTTTTTCCGACAACGTAAATTTGTGGAACACCCTATGCTTGTTTGTTTTAGAAATTTTTTAGCGATTCCCCGGAGACATAAATTTGTTTGTAAATCGACTCCCACTACCCCTTAATGATTTCTTCGAACCGGAAGAGACGAAGTAGTACTGAAGTAGAGTGAGTGACCGCCCTACTGTTGGTCTTCCTTGTATTTGTGTCTAGATCAAAATATCCGGGAGCAATTTTCCTTTTTCATGATTTGAGTCTCAAGAAGAGAAGATGAGAAAGAAAGAGAAGAGAATGTAGGTTAATTGTTATCTTCCGGCTTGGACCATATGCGCACAACCTGGTCTCCCACTCACCACGTGGGTAATTTGTTAAGAACCATACGTTGAAGAGAAGATAGCCAAGTAGCCACTTTCCAAGGTAAATTAATTACTCCGAGTAGAATGGAGTTGTTTGAAGAGTTTGGATGCTGAGTGAGGTTCATGGTGGATCTAAATCTGAAACTCGGTCAGCTGGTGAGTTCATAATTTCTTGAAGTATTCGAAGGATCTTTAGTTGGCAAAAGTTGGTTGGGTTGGGTAGGTTTCGGTCGAGACGCCTTAACTGCTGTGCAACAATCACTAAGGAAAAATATTCACTTATCTTCTGTCTAATACAGAAGCATTACACGCTAGAAATATCCGTACAATTACACCTAAAAAATTGGCCGGTGGTTGGTGTCCTGACTGTGAGACAATCAATAGCGTCATGTGTGAATTCACGCCATTACGGGAGAGGTTACACATTAGCCGACGACTAGCTACCTGTGATATTGACAACTTGAATTTGAGTGGTTTCTCCGCCGTCCTCGGTTGGTAATTGAGATTTTCTCCAAGCTAAAATTAACTGCCCTTCAAATAATTTGTAGCTATTAGGAGTTCCCAACAAGCTTTTACTTTTGTCTTGGCACTTCTGAGACACTCTGTAATTATCTGCAGGATAGCAGAGTAACACATCTTTTAACTTCCACACACACTACACACGATGGGATGGGGAGAAGCAGAAGAAGAGTTAAAATCTTCTGGTAGTAGTTTCTTCCTGACTCCTTTTGCCGTCTTATTTCCAGGGTTCATAAATGAACTAATGATAGGAAGGATGCTCTCATGAATCCCGACGGCTTATTAGTCATCGTAGATAATGCATGGGGGAACGTGCACCCAGCATACAAACTAGGGTTTAACAACAGTTTCTCTCCTCCAACTTAGTAACCATATTCCTTCTTCTTCTTCTTCAAGATTCTTACTATGTGTTCTCTTCTCTACTAATACATTAGTTATGCTTCGGTAACGGAGAAGACTCCTTGAAGTAAAGTATCATCCTTAGCAACGCAACGCAACGCAACGAGAACTAGATCAGAGAAAGGGAAAAGAAAAAAGAAAAGAAAGGGTTGTTAACTCTCGAACCCTCTACAAAAAAAAATAGAACATTGCTTTGGTGCTAGTAGTGAGAGTGAGTAGTACGTACGTACGTACTTGAGGAGACGAAAGAGAAAATGTTCACTTAACTTAAAAAAGTAATGTTTCTTTCACCGAAGGAACTCAGCATAACTAATCCCATTTAGCGTGTGCCCCTTCCATTCAACTTGCAAATAATCCTGATAAATGCGGGAATATTTATGCGGGCCCCTGCCACTGTCAGTAAGTAGAACGTCTTTTCTTAACTGTCTCTTTTACTTCTTACAATTCACTACAGAAAATATATACACTGCACTGTTGGAGAAAATCTCCAGCTCGGAATAACTACTCGTACCATTTACCAGTGGGCTATATTATGCGAACTTTCTCCAAAATGATAAGTCTATACTACTACACAGAGCTACTGCAAGGTGAAAGGTCGGGTAGGCCAAGTGGCTGATATAATGCGCATTGGTGATAAATGAATTTACTGTACAGGGTGGTTCATAAATTTTGCATTCATATTAAAAGTATTTTGCTAACCTCTAAAAGTGGTGGACCTAGCCGTTGAACTATTCAATTTTTGTTTGGATAGAATTGACCACGATAGAGCAGTTCGGCTGTGGCGAAGTGCTGCATCAGGCGAAATAGAATATCCTTCAATGAAGCTTCAACTTAGAAATGTCTATTTAATTCAGTTCAAATCAGACTAACGTCAGCGTAAAAAAACATACTGCCTAGAAGTTCATGTTCAAAAATTGAAATCCTGCTTGCGAGCGACTGACACTTGAAAGACTGGAACTGTCAATGTTTTGAGCTGCCCTCGGGACAAAACCCATATTTGAATTTCACTACGCTTGTCTAGCTCCTCACTCGTTCATTAGTTTCCCAACAATTTAAAAGCCGAAAGCTGTTCTCAAGCTAAACGAAACAATGCAATACAGTAAAGTACACATACGAGTCAGTCATACCCCGATCAGCGATTTCTACCGTGGCGGATACCCACTGTGCTAGACCGAATGGATACCCACTGATTGGAGTTGAACCGCACAGTCGGAAAACATACGGCACGATGGTGTCCGTCTATATATTGCATTATCATAAAATGAAAAATTTTATTGTTAGCTTACAAGGTGCCCCGTGGGCATTTGAGCAATCGAAGTTGAACCCCTAGCCCTTCGGGTCATACATGCATGAGTTTCTCATGATTCAGTCATTCATTGCTGTAAGGCTTGATTGGTGAATATTCTTGACGTTATGACCTCACTATTCAAAAATAAAATATTCAGTTGTACAGAAATTCCAAATTTGGTTACAACCAGTACCAAGTATTGAAGTCAAAATTTATGTGTAACTGCTGGTACGACTAAGTAAACAATTTTATGATTCAATCTACCTTATGATATCGAATTTCCAACATAGGGAGGGGGCAAGGGCTACATGTGGTAATAAGGTAGGATTGAGAGCTTAATTAAAAAGAAGTCGAGTGTATTCAAGATCAGATTCACCCACGTGTAGTGTGTAATCTGTGGTTTCATCGATTGGTCAACCTTGTAATACTTTGGTGGTGTGGTAGAAGATTAAGTATTGAGGAGGGAGGGCGTCAACTGTCAACTGGACTGCATATTTTACTAAACTATTATTTATTTGTTGTTAACATCTCTTCATGATCGAATTGGTCTCACTAGACATACAATACAATGTAATAACTGATGTATGTAAAAAAAAATAGAATGCCAAGTAAGCACTTGAGCAAATGCAAATTAGCCAGAGGGTCAACGCGTATGATCAGCAATCGATAAACTCCGTGACATGACAATGAACGCCAACAACCCACTGGAGAATAAATGACGCGTCGTCAGTAGAAAAATGATGGAGTGCTGGTAGGGTGAATTAATACCACTATATTTTACATATACAGTCACAGTACACGTAATATGTATTGTTTGTTTTGCTCTCGAATTTATATTTTTTAAATTGAGTTTTACTCGATTCGATCGTTCATTCGTGCGTACGGATTTTTAAATACGAAATGTTGAAATAATGTTTAAATTGACACGGTGCGGTGTGTTATGAAATGTTAGCCAGTGGAGAATAATGTGTATTCCATGTGCTGAATGACAGATGACAATACCCACGTATTAAAATATTCATTGAATTTTGACACAAGTGTGGAATAGTGACTAAATGAACTTGTAGGGGTGATGAATGTAGCCCGTCATATGTTGCGAGTATATTTTGTTTCGTTTCATTCCATTCAGTCTTACACTCTTAATAAAATGTTGGAGAAATAGTGCAGTGTATTGGTTGAGCGAACAATTGATAAAGTGTTTGTGGTGGGCAATCATTGGAAAGTCCAGCCAGGGAATGAACCATGATGATGGTATGGGGCAGTGGAGGTCAATATTGACCGTCTCGCGCTATTTTCAAAATACTTGCCATAATTATGTTTGTCTTCCACTTAAAAAGACTTCATTACTCTTGTCAAATACAGACAGGGATTTCCCTTTCCATCCCTCTTTTCCCCCTCCCCTCCTACTTTTTCAGAGAGAACCGGACCGGAGAAATAAAACCTCAAAAGTGGACAGAATTTCCTGGAGACTCTGCTCTGTCTTTGATTTTAAGTGGTACGGTAAAGGTTCGATTCGGAAGAGAAAGGTTGGTGCAGTGAAAGTAGAGGTAGAGGACAATGATCAATACTTTCTCATGTACGTTGCACTTTACCTGGCCTTAGACGTGGAACGAGTACTTTGTCCAGACACAACATACTATTTACCATTATTTACACAACGGGTCAGGCAACACGTGTGTTTTTCTTGTAGTATTATTGGTTCCTCCATGAAAAGAACCTGTTTCAACCGGTTAGATTGACAGTATGAATATTAACTCGAATAAATTGCGAGTGTCGATTTAATTAGAATATTTTCTTGTTCGTTCATCTTCTCGGCCATTTTTTATCGAAATAAAATATATTCCACAATTACAAGTAATGTTGAGCATAACAATGCCCATTTTTTACCAATTAGGAAACGAACGCCGGCTGAATAGTAGGAAATATTGCTTAACTGATCTTGATGCTATGTGGCATACATGATTTATGTGCGTCCAATGAATGTGACCGACCATACCGGACTCGTTAGTGTCGAAAGAAGTGTCAAAGAACAGCAAGGAAACTTTCGGAAGTTCCCAAGTTCAAGAAATAAGTTGCAATTTTTCATTTGGAGTCTTATCTAAATTTCTTCTTTTTCCCCAGATGTTTGTTTGGCCGAATTCTGTCTTTCACTCAACTATCATTTCTTTTCATTCAACTCTTTTTCTGGTACGATATATACTACGTGCAATGTTGAGACCATGTGGTGTTTAGACTGCAACGTTCATTTTCCTTTTTCTTTCTTTTCTTTTCTTTCCAAACCAACCAGCTGGTCAAGCCAACTTTCACTTGTCCAATTTTCTTTTGGGTTGACATTGAGTTGACTATCTGTGACTGGACCAAAGCCTGTGAGAAATGAGGACGTGAGATGGAAAATTCTTTGGACGTTACCATTGTCCACCCCTCTTATCATTTATTTTCATATGACTTCAACTCAGCGCCAAAATGTCAGGTCCTACCGGTTTGTCATCCCAAGACGACGGGTATTGTTGTAAAGAAGTGTTTAAGAGCAGTTTTTTCTCTCTCACGTCCACCGTTGTCCCTTCAAATTGTATTAGTGTCCTCCTTTCTTTGTGCGTGTGGCCTTGGACATAGCAAAGGTAGCAGGAGTCTCAGGACTCTGTCCACTGACAAGGGAAATATTTCAACTGTAACCATAATAACATTGCATGGGGCGTTTTCATGATATCTGATGCATAGGAGCCAAAAACAAATAAAAGAACATACATGGAATTAAAAGGGTCGCTCAATTTATGTACGATGATTTTAGAGTAGGACGTTTGGAGTAATTTTATATAGGAAAACGATTACCCTTCTATCCTGCTAATTGGATAATCCTTTCCAGATGAACAATTCGAGTACCTTGGTGAGGAGTTGATTAATTAACATGCCAACCAACTTGACTTTCATGGGTGTGTCTCATTCTGTTGTATTCGTATTTCTCCCCTCCTTCTAATGAAACACACAACACACGTTGTAGTAGTTGATAGGTACCTCATTTTAGAGCGAACTGGAAGACAAGGCACATGTCAGAATTGTAATTGGTTTTACTTAGTTTTGAGATTTCCACTTTGTGTAGATACATTTTAAATTTGGGCACCTAATTGTAAGATGAAATTTAACTTTTCCATTCTAATTATCGTTATATTATTATGCTGTATTATGAGTCACGTACGTAGCTTCTTCACTAGCGTGTCGATCCACAGTTCATCTTCCGGAAAGGAAGGAATAGGGTTGTCACCATTTTTGGGTTACCAGTACCAATAAATTCTGTCGAACCAAGTTTGTATGATAAGAACAATTTAAAAAGTGAACGTTAGAAAGAGGTCAGGTAATATGTGCACAACGTTCAAAATTTGAGTCGTAGAAATTAACCCAATGACTGGCGATTGAAGGATTCTCGTGTCAATGCCAACTTACGCCATTCAATAAATATGAAAGAAAATTCTATATGTCATAGCAGTTTATAGCTTCCGATTCACTGGAGTACAGAAAAGTTCGGAAACTTCAAAAAGTCCAAATAAACTGCAAGTTGACTAATTGGATTACGAAATAATTATTTTCCTTCTTTGAACTGGAACTTAGACAAGAGGAATCCCAAGAAGCAAATATACACACAGAGAACGCGAGATAAAAGCCTGACTCTTTCCCTCCTTTGAATTTTGATTGTTTGAGCATAAAAAATGAGAAAGAGAGATCTTCTTCTCTGGTTTCTGTTTCCAATATCATTTCCACACCAAAATACACACTTTGAATCGACAACTTCAAGAGACATACATGCCTTATGGTCCACTCGAGGCTTTGCCCCAAATTTCCCGACTGTCTTCCCATCCCTACGAGGAGTTAGTTTTGAACGTGACACAAATGTCAAAATCCGTGTTTCTCTAGTAGAAACTTTTTCCGGCTTTGAGAAAGTGTATACGGTATATTTCATGTTTTCTCAGAATTTTGAAGTCGTAATTATTAGATATCCTATACGTATAAACTTTAATGAGAAAAGTATTACGGAATATGTTATTTTTAAAATCGTAATCGAATGTCTTGAGATCGCCTTCTTTTTAATGGAAAATATACAGGGAGGTTCCGAACCAGGTGAATATCTTATCTTTCCTTGGCATAACCCAAAAATTTATGAACCACCCTTCACTGGGAGACCTAAATGATCTTCTCGAGTGAACAAAATTCTTTGCTGACAGTAATATACAGTCAGTGGACATCAAAGTAGTGCTGGCTAGAACTTCTTGTAACTCAAGATGGACTTTTTGGAGTATTTTTTTGGGATGACGATGCTTTGTCCATCGCATTCCCAGTTGATGTTATTACGTATCAAAAATTCTGTTCGTGAAAGTTAAGAGAGAAAAAGGGAAAGGGAGAGAGTTCCACGTTCCAATAACGAAATATTCTTCAGGTTTCAGGTCTTTTACTTTCTTTTTTTTGCATTCGAAACGAAACTTAACTTTGTTTATGTACTACTTTTATTTTTTTTCTGCTCTCCCTTCCTTGTCTCATGTACTTCTAAAGAGTGGTGTAGTATTACACAGTACACAGATCTACTTTTGCATTCCAACAAACTACCTACTTTATTGAGGAAGAAGCCATATTATGTATCATAGGAGACAGGTTTACAAAACAGGGAAAACTTTCACAGAAAAGAAAAGTTTCATTCCATTTCTCTGAATTTTACAAATGGGCTCTCGAAAAATTTGGAAACTTTAGTGTAGTGTACGTTTTCTCTGTGGATATAATTTGTGTACAGGTACATCCGATACTTAGGTGTAAAAATGTTTAGTATACATGTTTTCTTGGAATAAAATGAAATAAAATTGCAGTATGTAATGGAAAACAATTTACCCTTATAAGAAAACGTCCCAAAAAATTGGTATCCATGCATGCAATTCATTCTCACCTGTTTCCTATCTTTAAAAAAACGAGCACTCTAGATGCTGCTGCAGTTACTGAAGGAATTGATTCTCCTCCTCCTCGGTCCAAACACAAATTAAATTCAAAATTGGTTGAAGAGAGGTATTATTAGGTACGATGGACTTTGATGAGTCCACTTCCACTTTTTTTAACCTCATAACGAATCGGTGATTGATTTGAATGAGGCTCGAATGCCAGTTCATTTCTTTTTTCCAGAGGCTTCTTCCATTCTTACACAAAGGATTTTCAAAAAGCCAAGGCTTGGCTTGACACAACAAAAGAACCTCCGGTAATTGAATGCATGATGGACCAACGGACTCAGAGTGAAAATAAATTTAGGCGTGAGCTGTAGTGTGTTGAAGAAAATTGAAAATGTTATTTCCATTACATACAGGGTGGCTCCTATTCACTTACCTCAAAAAGATAACCTCTTGTTGCCAATTTAGATTTAGCCTGGGGCAGGAATACTGCATAGTTCACTATAATTCACTTACTTCAACTAATTTGGCATCCGCCAGGTTCATGTGTGTAGTTGTAGTGTAGATACTTATGAACCACCCTGCTATTGTAGCAGACACCTCTTCATTCAGTATTCACTGGATAAAAAAAGCCAAAGAAGATGAGATCGACGTGATGATGATGATGAGCGTGATTTTTCATCCCTTCTCTTCAGTACTACACTAACCAAAGAAATGATCCCCATGTGTGAAGGTCAACTCGGGGCTGGGAAGGGTTAAGTACATCACATTTCATGTCGTCCGTATCGAAAATCCCGGAACGTTTTCCTATGCATAGGCTTCAATTTGAATTTTCTATCTTAGTTGTTGTCAGAGTTGGATTTATGGCGCTGGACAACAGAACGGGATAAGGGAATCATTTGTGCAGGTGTCATCAATTACCACAGTCGAAGGCGAACCCAAGAAATTCAATTTTAAATTCAAAATTAAGCCTAAGTTATACACATAATATTTTTACGTGTCTCGTGAGAGTATATTCGAGGCTAATTTTATTTCAATGCATCGTAAGCGTTTAACACATAACAAAAAATTCTCCATAATGATTGTAGAACATGAAGAACAACCGACCACCTTTAGAGACTCTTTTTATATAGAGGATTGGATGAAGAGGAAAAAAAAAGAAATGTATTATTTAACATGGTCAGACCTATGTTAGGAAGTGTACGTACGTACGTACGTAGTGGAATGGAATGGATAGAACAAAAATTCTCTCACCCGATATCTTTTCCTCCCGTGCCTCTCCAACATCTGTTCAAAGATCAGGAGGGGTAATTGGTGGTTCTGTCAGTCGTAAATTGAGGTGAACTGACGTGCTCAATTGTTGGGAAAATGAGATGAGTAGAGCACATGCCATTAATCTAAGATGGATGACCATGTATCAAAAAAATTTTAATATCTTTACAAATCATGTCATAATTCAATTCTTTACTTTACGATGTTCTTAGATTTATTCCTCTGATCTGAATCTATCTAAATATATATTTATTAATGTAATCATACAGTATCTTTAAAACAGGATGGGTATTTTCATACATGAACTTGTCATTTGATTTATGGGATTCACATACTTACGTTCTGTTCATTTGCCAGAATTTTTTTTCACTTATATTTATTACGATTTTTTGAATTCCAATGTTCAATGCTACTTTTTATTTCACAAAATAGTATTTGAGTTTTGTACACCTTCACAGTTACTGTGTGACTGAAGCTTTTGAGTTCCAAACCATGTCAATATTTAAAATAGTTTAGTTTTCAAACTTTGCAAACAATTTAAATTGAATTGTCCCCTTTGTGTACTATGTCGCTATTTGAATGTGCCAAATGCTGTTTAGAGTTATAGTTTGCATTTGTAAGGCGCCCTCATGAAGTGTCTATTATTCTGAAATTTGACTCTTTATTGTGAGAGTGAAAGTCTTGAATCAAACTGAGTCAGAAGGTTTTCTCCCCTATTCAAATTTGTTGTATTGAAAGGTTTGAACTGAACGAACGGAGATGAAATCAGTTTGGTGGATGAGCCCATTGTGGTTGGTTTGATTTTGTGGTAGAAGTTAGAGAGAGAGGTCGGGATTAAGGACTCAAACATTTTGTATAATTTCTCAAAGTTGAGGCAGTAGTCAAAGTAGTAGTAGTTGCAGTAGACTTTAGTACATAGGAAAGGAGTATCCTGTGCGTATATTATGTTGGAAGTAAAGTTCATTCAATCTTGTCGTTTCGCTCTGAAGATTCAAAACTTTTTGGGCCAAAAGAAATGCTTTTTCCCATTTCTTCTTCCTTTTGCTTTTTCGTATTGAGTTCATGGAACCGAGGACACAGAGTACAGCACACAACACAGAGCACAGAACTCAGCGTTTCGTGTTTGGTAAGGAAGGAATTGACAGATCACAGAGCGTGAAATGGAATGAGATGCGATGATTCACACTCATCCAACTTCGTTACTTTCCACGAAACGAAAGAAAACCCAAACAAAAATGTGCTGCTTGGCTCTGGGCGGGTGGAGCGTGGGATGATGCTTCACAGACGCATTTGTCTTGTTTACTCACAGTTTTTTTTTTCAAACCCTGTGTGAATCAGAATTAAATACAGTAGAACGACCTGAACTTTCACTTTTATTTATACGGACGGAGAAAGCCTCCTCAGACTTTCTCCTTTCTTTTTAGAAGGTGAAAAGAAACAGTCGTCGGGTCATGCTGTGCGTGTCAAAATTTAGGAAATTGACAAGGGATGTCTCAGGTGGAATTTACCAAAATCAAAATTTACAAAATTGAATAATACTCAACGGTAAGAATTTATCCGGCATCATGACTCATTCACCAGTATATTTACATAGTAAAACTGGAGGCTTGCCAATTCTGTATTTTTCATCGAAGCCTAGCCTAATCCTTTGAAATAGCAATTTCTTTAATTAAAACTCTAGTTTGAGTGGAGTCCACAGAGTCCGGAGGGCTCAATTTGATGATTTCAACCGTAGTAAATTTTGAAAAGTGTATTGGTGTCAAGAGGAAGTTTACTTTTATGACCGTACACCGTAGTACCTACTCCCCCTAATATCGGCATTTAGTTTATTAATAGTTTGGGGGGTAAATGGAGTAGTATTGTGTTTTGAGTGTGTGTGTGTGTGTGCTAGGGCAGGGCAGACAAGACCTTCGGTTCGGACGACTTTATTCCCCTCGAGTGCAGTGTGTAATGAGAATGGCAGACCAGGCCGGCAGCTGGGAAGGACAGGAGCGGTGAACAGTTTGTTTCGATTTCCTATCCACTTGATAGGTTCTTTTTGCAATAATATGTTTCAGACAATTCATGAAATTCCCGAAAAAAAAATAGTGTGGTTTAAGTTTCTATTCGGATCAAACGAGAGCACCAATTCTAGGACAATTTTTTCTTACTAGTTAATGAAATCTATAACTAATACAAAATTGTCGGCAACATGTATTTCTAGAACTTGATAGTTATTTTCTGACGGTCGCCGTCTATGGGATCCTTATAACTCCCGACCAAAGGAACGAACCACCCATCATTCACTTTCCAACTCAACTCTCTCTCTCTCTTTCTCCTTTTGAAATGATTAACTTTCCTCACGAGAAATTACCAGAGTGCAGTAGGTTGGTTAGCAGGGGGTCGACTGACTGACTGTCGGATGAATGAAGGTATATCCTTAAACTTGAGAACGGTTTTACCTTCCTTCGAGTACTTACCGCCGTCAATACCCTCCTCTGGGATTAAGTGCCATTGCTTTGTGTAAACAAAGCCGCCCCGACGACCCGCCACTCCACCCGCACACGCACACGGGTCACATTTCTCTTAGAAATAATAGAAATGAGACTGTGAAGATTCTCATCTCACCAAGTAAAATTTTCCCCTCTCAAAGGATGACTAATTTTTATTAAGAAAAAAAGGGTTGGAATTAAAAGTACGTACATATGTGACTTGCTCACAGCGGTGGCTGAGTTGATGATTCAAAATACTTGAGAGATTTAGAATGGAATCTTGACATTGTTTCATAACCAGTCGTCGTCGCCACACGGCACGGTCAGTAAACTCAAACGTTATGTTTACAAAACACAAATTGTTAGTAAACTGAGGATGAGGCAAGTGTATTTGGTTGTTTTGTTTGGGTCGTGACGAGGGTTCTGACAGAAATGTAATTTGTGAGCCATTCTAAAGGAAGAATGAATGGGTTTTTGCTTCCATGGCATGGCTTGAAATGATGTCTTTTTCGTGTCTTGACCGGTTTAAGCTTAGCTAATTTCTTCATTTTTATTATTACGACCACTCCACAGGTTCAGGGTCGGACTCCCATCATGGAATGGACCGTGGGTATGATCATCATGATGCTGTTGCTGGTGGTGGTGGTGGTGAACATTACGACACAGGTGTAGAGCACCATCAACAGGATGGACCCGTTGGGGCTCATGCTTCCTCAGGGAACAGAAACACAACTCATGGTGAGTTCATTACATTCACTTTTATTATTCTAGAAACTTTTAAAACAAATAGAGACATAGTTTTAATTTAGCCTAATCTCCAAAAGGAACCTTCGCGAGTAAGATTCCCTGAAATAGAATTCTAGCATGGGCTTCAATAACGCACGGACTTCGGAAACAACTGCTGTCTTATTCGAAACACATGCCGATCAAATGCAAGCATAACTTGTTAAAAAGAAACTACAAACCAAGTTACCCCTCTCTTTGACTTTTCCATTGGATAAGGGATGCTTTTGAAATGCTAATGGTCGTACGTCGTACCTTGATGCACTGTGAATGTTTGTGTGTGGTGTACGTAGTGTACCTCAAGTTTAGTTTAGGTTCAGGGTTCAGTACAGTCACTCAAAATTCCAAACAGCTAGGTAAGTAAAAGTACAGGAGGAACAGTGGGAGTGATTGAGAATGCAGAATATAGACATTTTTTCTCCGTCAGCATGATAATGTTGTATTCACAAGAAGTGCATAAGTTAACTCAAGTTCGAAGTGCAAATGTGAACATCCACTTAAAGGATAAAAATGAGGATGAAACATTCAGAACGCCTTACCATATCCTTCTTACCTCTTTTTCCTTATCTAAATTTGTTGAACAATTTTTTTTCTCTCTCTTACGTACTTTTCACCGGTCGTCGTTTTTATATTCCCCTCTTTTCCCCCTTATGCAAATACTAAGAATGTAGTAATGCTCAGCGGGTAGGAAAGAAAAATTTGTCGCTGGAAAGTTATGGAGCTCATCACTCAATGCCTCCTGAGGTTAGGTTAGGCAGTCAGACGACCCCAAACAAAACAACACTAGACAGAATTCACAACTACTTCGGAGTATTTCTAGAGAGGTTCAGATTTTAACTGTAATTTCGTTTCCGTTTTCACTTTTCGGTTAACTTATTTAATTTCTGCATTTATAGCCAAATCGGAATTTTGCAGCGACTTTCACTACTCACCGGAAAGCTTTCGTATTGCGTACATTTTCACAGTTCATGGCACTAACTCCTACACGAACAGGCTATTTTAAACCATTTTGAGGAGGAAGCAACATTTAAACTTTGTCGAATCTTTAAGCAGTGCTTATTCGACAATTTGCATGCATGCGAAACGGAATGAGCGCTTCCAAAATCAAATATAACACCGGAATCCGCTGAGGTGCCTTTTTTACAATCAAATTTCCATGCCCTGTGTATAAATATATCAAAAACCGCTATGGACCGAATGTGATTTTCAATAAAATGAAATAAAAAAATCCCAACCACTACATCAAGTCGTGGAAATGTTAGATAAGGTTTATTATAAAAATCGGAGTTTACCGATTTTCTGCTGTATACTGTATTACTCCTTTAAATCCACTTCCAAACTAGACGTAGACTTCATCGTATGTGGGAATGGAATCGTCAATGTTTAAATTTTTTATGCTCGATGCTGCATTGCGGAGAGGTTTTATGCCCGTCTGCCAAATCAACTAACCTTGGACTACGAAACCCGATCTTGTTCTTTAGATTGTCTTTTTTTCAATTGCTTTCACTACTTTTACGTTAATCTCGTCTTCACTTCACAATTGCCGGAAATGAGGTAGCCTTAAGTCCAACTCAATTAGTTTAATCAGTGCAGTAGTGCCCAAATTACATCCACACACTTTAATGAACTTTTCATCCGGTTCTAAACTAACTATAAGGCGTAACTCGTAACAAAGTATCCCCTTGCAAGCAGAACCATGTAATGATTGGGTGCCTGACTACTTAAGTGAACAATAATGGCCAAGATTTTAAATTAGGTTTACATGATTACAGTTTTCTGAGAGTACTAAAGACTCGGTCGGTCGTCGTCATCCATGGGTTACACTGAAATTGTATATTTATCATCGCATCTACTCATTTCCGTTTTTTTAAGTTGTCTGTTTTCGTGGGAGTGCTTTACTTGTTCAATTTCAGACATGTCTTTGTGATGAATTTAATTTTCTGTTTTTATACACATATGTGATTACCCACTCCAAAAATCCTTGCAAAAGTGGTTGGCATTATTCATTTTCTTACAAAGAAAGCTTTTGAGGTATTTTTCAAATTCGCAAACAATTAAGATATTAGAGCTCATTCTAAGATTAAGATTAAACTCTCCGTTCCAGTCCACCCCCGCCTATGCGTCCGTCCTACCAAGAATGAAATCAAAATTCAAAGGTGTACTACTTACTTACACTAGTATTCGGTGAACTATTCATTTCATCTCATTCAAACACGCATAAAATCCTCAGTTCAAAGAAAAACCTACGTAGTAGTTCGTACATCTGTTCTGGGAATTCTTTTTTTCCTCGTCTCTGAGTTGAATCTTAAGTCTTTTCAAAGGCCAAGAGGTAGAAAATTACTCAAACAAGATTCTAACGGGTAGAGGAAATGCGTACATACATAACGTTAAGCCTTGGTTTGGTACTAGTACTTTTCTTTGGTGGTTTTTCTTGAGTATTAGCTTGGGCCCTGTTCAAATTTCTCATTTGAGAATATATTTTCTTTGTTCTTTGCAAATTCCTTAGAAACAATATACCGAAACGAGTCACTCACACAAAGCTTATTTTTTTTTCTTTAGCAGACTTATTCCAGCAAATGTGGTTGTTGAGTTTGGCGGTTTACCTGTCGTTAAATGAAAAGTCTAAAGCTTCTTCGTATTCACTGAGATTTTATCCTTTAACAGATAACAAGGGGCAAAGCTAGCAAGGGACTTGTACTGATTACACAAGTTCATTGCACATAAAGTTGTTAGTGCAAAAATTATTACACGTGTCAGCATGAGGCATATAAAATAAATGAATATTTCCATATTTAGTTAATTCTGTAGGGCAATAGTGACATAAAATTCTCAATATTGATCTAATTGAGAATTATGCCCGAATATTGTAAGAAAGTAGCACTGCAATCTAACGAATGGAAACATTTGGCTTCGAACCGATTGGCACACTGTACATGTTACATTATGAATAGTCAAGTAGAGAGAATAAAATATTATTCTCTCATTCCTTCAAACGACGGACCCAAGACTCCATTTATTCATCAGTCTAAAATGCAGATATAATGGAGCCTAGAGTCGTCTCTTCATATCATAAGGAAAAACTGACATTTGGGTGTGTGTGTGTGTCTGTGAGGAAGGATTGAGGGACATGGAATGTTCGGAAATGTGTAAAAAGGGAATGAAAGACAGATTTAGGATTCAGAAGGCATTTTCCTAATAATCCATAGAAAAGTCGGAACTCACAAAAACTCTCGTCTGTCGTTTCAAAGATGGAAGGAGTAGCTGGAGTGCTGTACAATGTGAAAGGCATTATGAATCAAAGGATACAAATGCTTATGCTCAAATCACATTTTCTCTCTCATTACATCCTAGCAAAATATTTCATGATCTCCATTTCATATTTTCTCCTTTTCCTTTTCCATTTCCGTCAGCCAAAAGCTCTTTCAGTCTTTTCCTTTCCTCTTCTGTTCTGACGACTCTAAATTGTAATTCCAACTCACAGGGTACGACGTACGTACGACGGACTGACTTTCTTTAGAGACAAGAACGAACGAGATGACTCAAATATTATCCGAACGTCATGCCAGGAATATATCCACGAATACTGGAGCTACTTTTTGAGCTCATCCTCTGGATTTTATGTACAAGTGTTCATTGGGACTCTAAAACTGCCAAAAATTAATTAGATTCCGAATTCAAACCCATCAGTTTTTCTTCTAACAATCCAAGTACAAATTACTAATTCAATTTGATGTTAAATTTTACGTTTCTCCTCCTCCAACTTTTAATGTGGTCTGAATACTAAGCACCTGGAGTGCATACACCTGAAATTACATATGTTCGTCAGGTATAAAAGTATAATTTTTGTAATAAAAATGAACAAGAAAAAAGCACAGGACAGGACAGGATTCCAGAGGAGTTGTGAAAGGTTTATAATTGATGGGAGTAACTCATTAAAATTTTTAAAAAGTTGACGGATAGGAAAGGTGGGTTGGTTGGTTTTGTCTGGTGCGTTTGCATTGTAGTGCTTGCCGAACCATGTGTTTGAGATGAAGGCAATTTGTAGTTTTCTAACGAGATGTTTGACAGTCTCCTGGAATGAAAGGTGGAGGTGTGGGATGAGTTTTCACTCAAATGGACAAGGCCCCTTAGACAAGGTATTCCAAATGTCAGTCAAGGGACTCATGGAACTCTGACTGACAAGGAACTCTCTTTTCACGTAAAACAGATAAAAAGTCTGACAAATTGGTCATACTTTTACTTGGGTTCCTTGAGTTTGGTTTCTCCTGAAAAGATGTTTCCTTGTGAGGGTGTGAAGTTAGTAGCCGGATGTTGGGAAAGAGTTCACTCTATGTATGTATATCCTATGAAATGTAATTTTCTACGTACTTCTATTTTTTCATTGAAGGGTGAAGGAATACCAGCACTCTAATGTACATACATATGTAGTTTGATGGCCCTGTCAGCTCTTCAGTACAAAACTTGTCCAGGCCAGGGAATATCTACTTGACGCATTTTGAGATGGGTCTCATTGTTCTGTTTTATCTTTTGGAGAAATCCCAAGAGGAAGGTGATAAATGTAGGCACTATTTTAGAGTCTCTATGCATGTACTGTAGCAGGTGACGTTCTTTTTTTTCTATTTCTAACATGACTCTCTTAAATTAATTTGACCTGTCGAATTTGTGTTGGGTTTAACACTTGAATAAATTGAAATCATAACCAATCACCCTCAGCACTGCACTGGTGACTTTGATATCTTGTATTGAAGACTTGACTTAGACTTTGACATCTGGTATTCTGCATCGACACACATAATATGTCAATGTAGACTCCTATCTAATTTTCAATTCCCTTCGAGGAATTTCTAAGAAATATGTACCATCGTCATTTTTGTAAATCCATTGGTCATACGGAATTAAGAATGGTACGACTTGTTTATACTCTGGACATTCCATATGTACCGTTACAGGACTACTGTCACGATGAAAAGTATTAACAAATAGTCCCAGACGACACACAGGTGTTCTGATGGGACAGCCGACAGTTATCAGTGCAGTGGTTGAGTACAAAGAATTTACGAGTTGCCATGGTACTTGGTCCAATGTGTATTGTTTTTAAACATAACACACATCAATTCCATGTCGTCACAGAAACAAACTCTAGAGTATGTACGAGTACTGGTTTGGTTCTTTCTTTCAAATTCTCTAAGGCCATGGGAGACAGGAATGACTCTTGAGAGTTGAATTGAGTTAGAAAAGAGCAGAAGCGGAATGAAGATGAGGGAGGGAGAAAACCCCGTTCGATTCGTTTTCTTCATATCTTCAGGAGTCGAGTTTGAACATTTGCAATAATTCTAGAAGTACTAGTACCAGTACCAGTATTGGCGAGGAAATCTCTTCTCATGTAAAATAGTGAACCATGCCTTTTGCCAAGAGAAATCCTTTGTGTCCTACGACTGTTTTGTGTACGACTGATTCAGCGCCAGAAATTTTTATACCTCTGTATTGAAAATATTTTTGTTGAAATATTGTTC
>JAQGCB010000308.1:0-24686 GCA_034698835.1 Protaphorura tricampata
GGGGGAGTCTACCAGAAACGTGTCCACCAGCGAACCTGCACTCAACTTTTAATAATGAAATAGTAGTGTATTTTTTTACCTTACCTAACCTAACTTTTAATAATGAAATGGAAGAAAAAGGATACACGAAAGTAAGAATAAAACCCTAGTAGACCTTGTCGGTCGCCCAAGTGTCACCAACACACGTTTTACAATGATTGGAGCATTTTTTGAAAATTCAAAATGGCGGTCCAAGATGGCCGACCGACAAAAAAAATGTCACAGTTGACCTTGGGGAGTCCCCAAGTGTCACCACACAACTTTTCAGACCGATCGGAGCACTTTTGTAAACCAACATGGCGATCCAAGATGGCGTTTCCGCAAAAAAAAATTATTTTTCCAGGGGTCCCCAGGGGGTGGGGAATACGCACAAAAAGTTTTGGAGCGATCGGTTCTAGGGGGGGCTAAAAATTATAAGCCCAGGGTATTATTTATAAATGAAAATTACCGTCGTATAACTCGAAATAGCCGTGCGCATGACTATGTTTTATTTTACCTCTCCATATTCTGCCTATATTTGTAGTCTATCGACCATTTCTAGAAATCTAGAAACCAAACCCGGCCTCCATAAATTCGAAACCATTATTTAATACACAATTCCTACCTTCTATACAAAAAGACGACTTAAAAGCTTGAAAGCTTCACTATTTTATACATTAGAGAGAAGGTTATTTCCAGAAAATAACCAAAGCGACTCTGACATGGTTCATACTGAACCAAGTCAGACTCTAGAAAACTCTAGAAAATGATACTTATACATCAATAACACAAGTCGCAGTTAATGCATTTTATAAATTCATGACATTTTCAACAATAATAGAATGGGTACTGCTTTTCTTATTCTTATTATATACAAGTCGCTCAATTGGACGAAGTTCCTGTATTCTTAAAAATATGTTCGTGAATATGAAGTTTATATATACCGTCGAGTAGAAAAGACATAAAAGCATGATGATTTCATGAAAAACTTTGAGATTCGATTCAATGCTGTGGGAGAAAGGGAGGAATTATATGTCAAAAATTTAGTGACTGGTGTGGGAATCGAACCGCACGACCTGATCTTTGCCAGAGATCTGCTCTAACCTATGAGATAACCGGTCACAGTTAAATAAATGACATATGATTCTCTACCTCACTTCTCACTCACGTTACCTATGCACTACACTAACCTACACTGACAGAAGTACTCTCTGAGTCCCTGCCCAATTCCCTTATCTCTTTCCTGGATAGGGAAATGAGACTCCAACCTGGAATTCTCTCTACTCTGTACGCGAGATTAACCTCGTAAGGAACCTTGGTCGTTACAATGCTCGCTTTGGCTACGCCACTCGAATTTCCCCATGACAACGGGATCCAAAAAGAAAACCAGACTTTCTTGGAATCGTCGATACAAACAGGTGTATCTGCAATTTGATATTTTTAGTGCAAAGATGCTATAATCTACATCAAGACCCAACTCTGAAAACTCCGGTCAAAACTTTAGTCACATTTAATGGAACAATTGACACAATGGGTTTACAAGTGTTTGAAACAGACAATACTATGTTGCAATTCCTCCGAATCTTTTTTCAAACAAAGTTTAGAGCAGTAATACACTAGTCGACACTTCCGGCAAGGCATAGTCCCGTTTGACTGTTCACAGTGCCGACAACGATTTTCATCTCTTAATTCAAGATAAGCGCACAAGATGACGATGACTCTGTCTTACCATCATTTCCATTATTCCGGGCTCTACGGATTGGGTTGTATTCGGATAAATATTCCGCAGGATGAGAGATACATTCGAAAATTATTTGGACTTTTTGGGCCATCTCTTCATAAACTTGAGTTGTCTCTTCTTGGTCACGGTTGGACGATTTTCGTGATACATTACATTGGATCACTTGAACAAATCAGAGACCCTTATTTGGAGATTAATTGTTGTTTAGTCCATTCAATTCTACTTTCCTATCCACAATCCACACCATGACAAGAAAATTTTGAAGGATTTGACGACACTGCGAATTGCTTTGGTCTGTACAATTTGTACTGTTGAAAGTCACGAACCGACACAAGTATTTTCAGATTTCCTTCGTATGTCACTAAATGTCCAGACTTTGTACTGGAAATCGCAGCCTCCAGCGGACAGGTCAGTATAATTTATATTTTTGATTTCCACGAGGGTTCGACTGTTTGACATTTGACCCTTCGAATTGTCTACGACCACTAATATTAATCACGCGGGAAAGCCCTAGTCTGATATCCGCCGATTCCTACGCAACGCACCTTAAGAATTTCACAAAAATAATCAAAATTTTACGTGTTCTTACTTTTACAAAACGCGACTTTTTTTAGATTTTTAGCGTGATTTATTAATAAATTTAATTCAAGATAATTAATAAGAAAAATAATTTCCATTCCAAAACGTGTGCAAAACATGGAATAAAAATGCTTTCCCATCTCCTTAAGACTTCTTTGACACATTTTGAAAGCTTTTGAGAAAAATTGGTTCCTGAGGTAGCTGTTTTCCTTAAACTCTGAGATTTTCCGTATAATAATTCAAGAGAACAACGATTCCCCTCCCCTCTTTGGTCTTAACAAAAATTATTAAAAAAATGCATTTTAAGCCAATCATAACGTATTTAGATTATTAAGTCGTGCGACGTAATTATACGGAGTGAAAGACTTATTGCGATCCCCATGTCCGTCTGTCCGTCTGTCCGTTTCGATGGAAGAAATAGGATTATTACCTAAAAGTGCTTCTTACTGTTGTTTATGCTCCAGGGCTATTGCCAAGAAATGCGTAACAAATGTTGAGTGCGCGAAAACGGTACATCGCAAAGCACGGGTTCGACGTTTGTGCCTTTCCAGATCAAGTAATACACATCACAGACAGCATCGCAGAAACATGAGTGGAGCAACCAGAAGAACGATACAAATGCGCTCAATTCAACTATGTGCAAAGCGTAAATGAATACGATAGCCAATAACAATGGAATGTGGAAGCACTAAAATTAGATAAATTTCAGGACTAAGAGAAAGGATACTAAGGGGAAGGGACAGAATATTGTTTGAAAAACGATATGCCTTATACCAAGGTGGTAAGAAGCACGTCGTATTCGTATTTTCAACAAACCAAATCTAATAGAGCGAGCAATAAGCGTGTTAAACAATGATGCCTCCCAGGCAATACACTAGGATGCATAAACAATGAATTCAGTTGGAATTAGAGAAATCATGGAAGCAATACCCATAGCAACACAATATATTAAACTAATAGTGTATAAATGCTCAGGTGCAAGATACCCAAATAGTACCATGTCACCATATTTTCAGAATAGTCGACTGCTACATCGAACGCTGGCAGATCAAATGGCATCACCCTCGCAACTATCTTTGTTTATTTCTAACCTTAAACTCAAATCGCGCGACTTCATTTTAGTTTCAACTATTTTATTTTAATGTAAACTTTAAGGTGGGTTGCTTGCAATCGGCATATATCAACATTTGCCTTCTCCTCGTCAGTTTTGAAGGTATCAATTAATCACTACATTCTTTTCTCTACATATTCATCGGAAAGACCTGAGCAAGGGGAAGATGATCTAGACGACGACGAGTCAACGATTTTCATTGAGTCACTGCTTCGAATAAATCCACTCAAACTCCAGAATTTATTAATCTATACTGGAATTCCTTATGACTGCGTCCAATGTCTAAAAACTTCAGAACTTCAACTCAAACAGCTTTATTTCGTTACAGATGTCTTCAACTATTGTCTGAAAGTTTTTCAAATTTTTGTAGGCAGCCCTTCTTGTTTCGTTGTGTTATATTTTATCACGAATTGTGAGGATCTGTCTATATTTTATTTCTAACGCAACTTAAATCTTCTGAAGTACACGCAATACACAACACAAATGGATTTATATACTACGCTGTACCTGCTTTGCTGCTAATGTGTACATACTTTTCAACATTAAGCGAAACAATCCAGGCAATTAGTTACTTTAGTTAGACTAGAATCAGAATAATTTATTTGATTACACATTTGTGACATAAAATATTTAAATGTTAACGGATGGGCAACCTGTCCGTGAAGATGAGACTTTTCATTCTATACCTCTCGCCCGAAGAATCTAGCTAATGACCGCCGAATTCTTGTGAATATAGAGAAATTATCATTTACAAATATCATTCGATCAATCCATTCACGACAATTACGACACAGAATTCGGGGATAAATGACCATAATGAATCGATGTATCTCAACAAAAAGAATCCGACAAACGGATGCACATGTACTTAAAATGATTTGATACATAGCATTCAACAATCAAACTGAAAATACAGGGGACAACACACATCAAGTAAACTAAGAACACGAGTCTCAGATTTGTTGAGAGCTGTCTCTCAACTTTCTTAGCTTCCAGATCTTTATAGAATTTACTTTCTAATTTCCTTTGCATTGCTGCCTTCCCAATTCCACTTACGTCGGCGTAAGCTCCAGAATGTCGAAGTGTTTGTAGCTGCTGATTAATGAACACTTATTCACGTCCATGCAAAGAAGTCTGTACACCAATCTCACTAGTCAATACTCCAGTTTGACCTTTGTAAATATTTTTACTCGTTTCTCCTTTGATATCTTTAAGGAACAAGTCCAATTTTTCATTCGTGTCCGCATACACAAATTTATCACACTTTAAAATTTCAAAACTCAGATTGGAACCACAAGGAACCATGTGGAAACCAGTTCTAGCAATGTATTCATACACGGCAAGTTTTTCCTTTTCCTGATTCTCAATTGGTCTTCTGGTTTTGTTGCGGTTGAGTAAATTATTTCTTAAAATGTGGTAGTACGACTCAGCCTGAGGTAATAGTGGGGATATTGTATTATGATGAATAGTTCTGTACAATTTACCCACATCTGGGTAGTAGTACTTGCAAAAAAAATCCCGATTTACTTTATATCGTCTTGTTTCGGCTTTGAAAATTAAATAATTTGCATGAAGAACATCCTAAAATGTTCTTAGTCCATGAGATGGCATGGGGATGTGAGTTGAGTGATGGCAATCCCTTTGTATGCATTCGTCAGAACAACACACATCAAATAAATAGGGCCTAGTCGCCTAGTGCACAGGAATAGAGTGGTAGATTTGTAAAGAATTTTGTGGATGATGGACTCTGTTCCAATAAAAATGAAATTAGACTAAAACCCATATCCTGTGGGCATCGTTTGAACTTGGAAATGAAATGTAGAATCACAAAACAAATGAAGAACGTGAGAATGAATCCAATCCAATGGTTCAATTGAAAAGCAACAAAATAACTCGCGAATGAGAGTTCAGTTTGAAATTCACCACATGTGACAAAATTGTAGTCGACAGTGTGTGTTGGGAAATACGAAACAGAGGATTGACTTTCCCAGTAAGGGATGAAAGCGTTTGAAGGAGGAACATTAAATATTGTCCGGACAAAATACTTCGATTGATCAATTACAATAGACGACTGTCTCGACATATGATCTGCTGGAATATAATTCGGATGACAGACGGATGCATTCGGATAACGATCGCCGAAATACGAAATCATTGCCAAGGCAACGAATGCCGGCGTGCTAACATCTAGAAGTTTGAAGCTGAAGCCGGAGTAGGGTTTCTGAGGTGAACGACACGTGTGTTTCGGCAAATACTTTGGGTTCCAGTGCGTAAGCTCATCTCTGTCTTGAGTCAAAAATACAAGGTTTGAACAAGAAGATTTGACCATGTCCTTGTACCAATTGTCCATTGTGAGTTTAGAAATACTCTGACTGCGATTGTACACTCGAGGGGTAGACAGAAATCTGCACTTGAATAATGACAAGAGTTGAACTCGATACGTGTCATTTGAATCCAAATATATAAATATAGGTGGAGTGATGTAAACATACTGGTCCGAATACCCATAAGATGATGCATCATGCACATGATTTTTTGTTTTAAATTATGAGATAAGATCGCGCGTAGAGAGTCCATCCGAATGAATGGCTTGTATATAAATGTTAATATAGGAATACTTGGCTGCGACACCATCTGTGAAGCCATCAGTGCGTTGTCTCCAATGTCGAGTTGCATACCAGTTGGCCACATGTATATCATGGTTTCGTGGTATGACTTTGCAAACACTAGTATGAGTGAAACACAGAGTTGTTTTAAATGTCCCATGGCCCAATCATCAGGATTAAAACTCAAATTTGGATATGCCTTAGGGTTATACACATGGGAAGGGCTGGCGAGAACAACGGGGGGATCCAAAAGTATATGTTTGGAACAATTGTCAATGTGACCTAAATATTTATTCAAATCCAAGCGTTGATCTTGATCGGCAGTAATCGAGCAGTTGGAAATAATAAGGGCCAACTCGAAAATTAAGAATAACTTGAACTTGCCCATATTGTTTGTTCTTTCAATTCTGAATACAACCAATCAGGTTACAGGTTATTCGTATTTTCACTATCGAACTATGACATTTAACAATTTTTAATTAGATTGGCAATGAGTCTTGGTTGAAACTAAGTGGAGAATCTGTAGGAATGGATCTGCAGTGGGTATGTAGTTTGCAGCGAAGCTAACGATTTACTGCTAGGATTATCTCTAACTTCTGAAATGGAGAAAAAACTCCTTATACATGTTCAAAACCTTTTCGCAGAATTGAACTGTACATAATTAATATTTGTATATGGTATAAAACAGTGATACACGATACACTTGCAATTGTGAAGTTTTGTAGTAGATAGTTCTACATGGGACATTGCGATTGCGACGTGCGATGTACTTACTTTACATTTCGTGAGACACGAACAATGGATGAGCGATTTCTTCAAACAATTGAAAGCTAGCTCTCGACCACAATAAAATATGAAATATTGACGACAATGACATTACATTGGTTGGAATATGAATTTTAGCATGTTGTACATATATATTATTTAGATTTTATGCTATCCTATCCTCTTCAACGACTTTGTCGAGTCCTAAATCCTTGGAATCTAATTGATATCTGGCTCTATGGTATGTCATATCCATCACACCACACTAAAGATCCCATGAGACACGATCATTTGATGTGAGCGATGTTCTCAAGCATTTGTAGGACACTTCTCGACCACAATATATATACAGATAATATATTTAAGGATATATATTCTCTTGTACTCCTATCTCATACCCATACATCTAACAAGGGAGAGTCATTATAGATCTCCCAGGAAACTCACAGATCATCGAGACTCACCGATTCAGCGATCATGGTCAGAATACCACCAGAGGTTAGACATGATCCGTAGGCAAAACAGGTTCAAATATTATTACATTATTACCGTAAAATACAGAAGAATAACCCATTTTACTATATCTGTTCAGTTCATTCTGCCTCGAGATCCGGTTTATTTTCGATGCAATTACAATGAATAGGCTCTGATGGAAGTGCGTAGTATTTGACTGGGTTGGTAGTTGGTATTCGAGTATTCGAGACCTGATTACTATTCGGGACCGGTTCTTCTTCGGTATTTTACGGTAGCCTTTTCCGTATTAGGGCGTTGCGGCTATTAGTTAACCTAAAATGAAGTCATAGCCGAAAATTCTCAACTAAAAAAACGAGTTTAAAATGTAACTTTGACTACACTTAAAAAATTCAAACTGGAGAGAAACCTGTGTCGGGTGTAAAAGGAGATTCCCAACGTCAGGTCATTTAAATTCATAGATGAGACTCACAGATTCATCGTTCATGGGCGTAATAAATAAATAATAACTAATTTTAACAAACAATCTATCAATGGAAAGGATTTAATTGACTTTTAGGAAATATTTAACATTTTAAATGTTTCATTCATTCCATATAACGAATTTGTCTGAAGAGCATTTTGTAACTTATATTTTTTAATTCTGGACCACTCCGTACGTGCAAATGAGATCAAGTGACGTAGAGGACAACGTTTGGAAATTTTGATTTAAATTCCAGAATATCTCTTGTCCACATATTTTTGTCCTGTTGATGAAACAAGAGCTCAGAAATCTCAATCATCCGTAGTTGTGGAAAATGTTTCCCAAAACCAATCAAATTCTAAAAAAACATGAACGAATTAATAAAATGTTGTAAATATTAAATAATAGAAAAAGTTAGAAATAATTAAATAATTACTGGTGGTGTGGATGACGAATAATGCGGGGAGAAACGGTCGTCGTCGTCGGGGCACATTTCCATGAGTTGTAATTTAATTGTGGTTATATCTAATATAGAAATAAGATTAGAATAATAATAAAGTCAGGAAGTTATTAATTATTATATTGACAACTTATTACTTGTCATTTTGAAAGAGTCCGACTGATTTTCCCTTTCTAAAATAATGGAGCCAGGATGAGCAACAAAAGTTTCCAAGACTTGTCCCAAATAATCTTGATTGAATCCAATCAGTTCAATCTCTTGAATGTTTTTGGACCAGTTTAATTTCATGAATCGATCCAGTAAATATTTCACATCACGATGTCCTCCAGTATTGACCAAAGAAAGTTTTGATGGATTTGGAAATAATTTTTCTATGGTTTCTAATGTTCTCGCGAAATACTCCGTCTTTGTGACTCTCAGGATTAATTTAATAAAATTTGGGAATTCATTTCGGATGTTGTGGTGTCTTGGTGGGAGAATAAATCCGAATGGGAATTCCATAGATTTCAAGGATGGAAATGTCTCTGGACTCAAATTGATATCTTCATGTGGTAAAAAATAGTCTCGATCTATTAGAATGAATTAAATAAAAAATATTACCACATTTCCTACATTTGTTCATATTATGTGTCTATCTAACTTTTTTTTTAAAATTTTGAAAACATACCAATATAATCGTATTCCAGTCCAAGGTGTTCCAAATATGGTAGTTTCGGGAATGAAATGATTCTTAGGAATTTACAGATTTGGAAAAGGAATTGGCCCCGGAATTTTAATGATTTTAATGTGGATGAGACGGAGTTAAGAATATTGTACGCAACAAACTTATCCTCAGGAGATCCAAACATGATACGTCCAAAGTTCAACTCTCGTAACACTAATCCTCCTCCAGAACGGGCAAGTATATCGTTCATAATAAACCGTGGTTGTTCCATTGTTCCAAGAGACAAAGATTTGAGTTGATTGAATTTTAGAGGCCACGACTTCAAATCACAAAGGTAGTTGAGGGTCAAATCTTCTAAATTTGGACTATTTCCAATTATGGAAATGTATGTAGGGCTTGATCCTCCTTTTCCGGTATTACACTCATATGTATTACAAATTAATTTTTTCAAATTTGGAAATGCTAGGATTTGATTTTGATTTTGGAGAAAATCATTTTTAAATCTGAATCCTTTCAAATCCAATGTTTTTAATCCTGGAGAGATCAATGTAAGAAATCCAATCAAACCCATCTCCTTCATATTCTCTTCCGTGAAAACCGTGTCCTTGGAAGTAAAGGTCAATTCTGAAACACACTCTGGACCAAACATTTGGTGGAGAGAGTCAGAGTATGATGACAAAGTTCCACTGTTCACACCCATAAACTGATGAAAATTAATATTCAAATTTAAATGGAAGGGAAGGATGAGTGGGCGTGGTCGTGGTCCCTTGTGCGTAGTAAAGTGTATGTACTCATTTATATTCCGTTCTCTCAATATTTGGGTGAATGTTGACTTCCGGAGTACTTTCAAACTCTCATCATTCCAAGCATGAGAAACCATCCTGGAAGTGAGCAAATCATGTTTCCCAAGATTTGATAAAATCAACTCCAGAATCTGAATAGAAATATAAATAATCATGGCTTAATTAAAAAAATTTAAACTTGAATCGAAACATTTGTGTATGTATGAGTCCTGATCGAGTGACCCAAGCCACAGAGATAGCTTTTGAATTTTAGGCCACTATCAATGTTTTAGACCACACTTATATACAAGTAATTCTTAATTTTAAGAACCTCTTTTATGTTGAGTGGATTCCTTCCTACCACACACGGTGGGTCCATTCCTTCTCCTACTCCAGGCATTTCCTCTTCAGTGCACACTTCAGGTTCATTCTTATTTTTTCGCTGTTTTTTGGGTCCTCCTCCTCGTGGGTTCACCTAAAAAATAAATTAATAGTTAATTTCATTATATACTATTTTAGTGCTCTAGTCAATTGAACTAAGGAATTCCATTCCCATCTGGATTGGGTTTTTACCTTACGAATATTGAAAATTGCGAATTACCTCTTCCACAGTTAAACTCCTCTTAGCTGAGATCCCTTCGTCAACATGAAGAGACTTGGATTTCTTCTCTCCAGTATGAGTTCTCATGTGATGGGTTAAACTACTTTCTGTTGAGAAATCCTTCTCAGAAACGGAACACTTGAACGGAGTCTTGAGATTTCTAAGAATTTTTTTCTCTCCCGTATGAGGTTTCGTGTGTGAAGTATCTAATCTCGTAGAACCGGTTTCACAAGTGTGAGACTTCTCTCCGGTGTGAGTCATCAAATGTGGTTCTTTTTGTCCAAGTAATTGGCGATTGGACACGAGCAGTTGCGGTCCAGCCAATAGTACATGTGTTGCCCCATGTGAAGCTGAGCTGTGATTAAGGTCACGGTCATTCCTAATTTGCTTGTCAACTTCTTCTGAGGCTGGTTCACTGTTCGACACTTGGTCCGCTGATCGGAATATTCTTTGGATGCTTTTATCAATCTCATGTTTAATAGGCATGTCAGGTGACTGGTCAGCATTATGAGGGTCATCGTCATGGATGGAGTTATCCGCATCTGATTTTGACTTTCTATGTTCGTAATCCACATCCTCTTCTTTGATGTCAATCTCAATGTCATCATCCATGGATGGTGTTTCATTATGAAGGTTGTCTGGAATGAATTCATCAATTGGTTCTTCTTTCACAGGAATTTCGCCAATTCGTCGAGAATCGTGAGCTTTAGATGACACGGCCACGGACGTGACTGAACCACTCATTCCGACCTTCTCACCTGTCTGTAAATATAATTAATATATTCTTTTTGTCTGCAATGATGGAAACTTAAATTCCAAATAATTAATTAGTCAAATTAATTAATCTACGTGAGGCACTTATAAGCGTATAATAATATAATAATTAGAATACTTTGTGGCTCGTAATAAACAATTATTCGAAATGAGACCTAAAAAAGTTCAATAGACGGACTATGTATATTTAATTCCAACAAGGATTACTTAATAATAAAATCTCTTCTCGATTTCATCCATCGCACCCCGCCAATATAACATAGGTACATTTATTCTTCTGTCAGCCAAAGCGTATTGTACCAAAAATTAGGAATGATATCATTACAGATTTAAATGATTAGAAATAATAAATTCTCCATACTCACCTGGTCCGCTTGACGATTGCCACAGACACAGACGTTATTTTCACTTGACTTTGACATTCTCTCCTTTTTCTCAAATTCCAAAATTTTCAATTTCAAATTTTTATTTTCATCTTCAAGGGCTTGAAATTTTGTGACAAAATATTCAGCCCATATCATTATTTGATCTGTCGTGGACGTGGACGTATCCATTTTTAAATCGTTTAAATTCATTAAATCAAAGGAACGATTTATTTAAAGTGTGAGCGTCGTCTGAATGTGATAAGTTATGACGTGTCGTTTGTCAAATCAAATGCATGACTCATGTCAGAGAAAGAAAAGTATATTTTAAATCTATTACTCATGAACAGTAGAGTAAAAGTAACCTTTCACTCCAGTCCAAATGAACGAAAAAAATACTCAACAAGTGTTGAGTTTTTACTATAGTCCTATAGTAAAGAGAAATGATAGACGTGAAGACGTGATCCACAGACAAAATACATTCAAATATTATTACCGTAAAACACCGAACAATAACAATAACCCGGGTTACTATTTGTTCAGGCCGGCTGCTGCTGCTCGAGACCCCGTATATATTTTATATTCGAGCACCGGGGTATTGCAATCCATTGGCTCTTGTGGAAGTGCCTATAGCATTTGACCGGGCTGGTATTCAAGACCTAGTTACTATTATGGACCGATTCTTATTCCGTATTTTACGGTATATGCATTCGTTACTTGAAAATTCAAAAGGCCGAACACGAAAGGTGCGACAATACGTTGGGGTTATGAGTTAACGTTTAATTTTATAAAATCAAGTCATAGCCGAGAATTCTCAACTAAAAAAACGAGATTTTTAAAAACATAAAGAGTTCCACAACAAGTCGTTTGGCTACACATAAAAGAATTCAAACGGTCACACTGGAGAGAAACATTTCCGATGTGACGGGGTGACGGGTGTAAGAGGAGTTTCCCAACGTCAGGTCATAGGTCATTTGACTGGTCAAGAAAACTGATAGATGATCCAAACACACCGATTCATCGTCCATGGGCGCAATAAATAAATAATAATTAATGTTAACAAATAATCAAACAATAGAAAGGATTTATTTGACTTTTAAGAAATATTTAACGTTTTAAATGCTTCATTCATTCTATATAACGAATTTTTCTGAACAGCATTTTGTATTGATTTTTAATTCTGGGCCACTCCGTACGTGCAAGTGCAAATGAGATCACGTGACGTAGAGGACAACGCTAGGAAGTTTTGACTTGAATTCCAGAATACGTCCTTCCCGCATACTAATTACCTGATGGAACAATCCCTCGGAAACCTCCATCATCCGTAGTTGTGGAAAATATTTCACATAACCAATACAATTCTGTACAAAAAACGGGATCGACATATTAATAAAATGTAGTAAATATTGAACACAAGAACAGTTTGTAAATTTAAAACAGTTTAAAAAAATTACTGCAATTGATTCGGTGGATGACGAATATGATTTGTTGTAGTGTGCATCCGTGAACTCTAATTTAATTGTGTTTAAATCTAATAAAAATCAAAAATAAGATCAGAATTACAATCATAATTAATTAAGTTAATGAGTCAAAATACTATTTACTACTTACTTGTCATTTTAACGGAGTCCGCTTGATTTGCCCTACTCAAAATAATGAAGCCAGAATCGTCAACGATTTCCTCGTATTCCATTCTCATTTTCCTCATACTTATTTGAAATTCCTTTCTCACGGACTCTTCCAAAATTCCATCACAATTTTTTAAAACAACTTGAGGATTGAATTCCAATTGATCCAAAATTTCTCCCAAATAATCTCCATTGAATCCAATCATTTCAAACTTTTGAATATTTTTGGACCAATTTGATTTTAGAATCCGTTCCAATAAATATTTCACACCACCATGTCCTCCAGCATTGACCAAAGATAGGATTGATGGATTTGGAAATATTTTTTGAAAATGTTCCAATGATTCATTCAACTGTTCTGGTCCGGCAGAATTCACTCGAATCTTTAGTTTAATCAAATTTGGAAATTCCAGTCTGACTTCGACTTCTTCAGTTTGAACAGATGGCGATTTGAAAGTGAATCCGATCGGGAGTTCAATGGATTTCAGTGATGGAAATGTTTCTTGACTCAAATTGATGTCTTCAGAGTTCACCCAACATTTGTTATCTGCAAAGTTAATTAAATTAATATAAATCGATAAAAATACACCAGACTAATTTAATTTTTACATATAAAAACATACCAATTTTATATTCCAGTCCAAGGTCAAGGTGTTCCAAATATGGTAATCTTGGAAATCTCATGATTGGTGAGATTCCTTCGTTTTCAGCAAGATGAGGTAACAGTTGTCGAATTTTTAATGATTTTAATGTGGACGAAACAGACTCGAGAATATTGGACACAACAATCTTATCCTCAGCAGTCCCTGATACATCATCTCTGAAGTTCAACTCTCGTAACACTGGTGGTCCAGAACTGGCTAGAATTTTGTCCAAAATATTCTGTGGTTTCAACATTTTTTCAAGGGACAAAGTTTTCACTTGATTGAATTTTAGAGGCCAAGACTTCAAGTCACGAGGGTAGTTGAGGGTCAAATCTTCAAAATTTGGACTATTTTCTATTATGGAAATGTAAGTAAGATCCGATCCTCCTATTGCTTTTTCATACTGACACGGACACGCATTACAAATCAATTTTTTCAAATTTGGAAATGTTATGATTTGATTTTTCAGAAAATTAATTTTAAAACAGAGTGTTGTCAAATCCAATGTTTCCAATCCTGGAGAAATCAATGTAAGGAATTCAATCAGACCCATTTCCTTGATTTCATCTTCAGTGTCAATGAAGTCAAGTGTAGTCAATGTCAATTTTGAAATAGATTGTGAACCAAAAATTTTGCAGAGTGAGTCCACATGCGATATTAGATCCTCCAGGTGATAAGACATGGCTCCGTAAGAATTTAAACTAATATTAAAATTCAAATGAAAGGGAACGATGAATGGGCGTGGTGCTTGTCCAGTGGGCGTGGCAAAAAGCAAGAACTCCTTGATTCTATTTTCCCTCAAAACTTGAGTGAATTCTGACTTCCGTAATATTTTCAAAGACTCTTCATTCCAAGCATGAGAAACCATCCTGGAATTGAGCAAGTCATGTTTCCCAAGATTTGAAAAAATCAACCCCAGAATCTGAAACAAAAATATAGAGTTAAAATATATAGATTTTTTTTTAAAAAAAAGTAACTACATAATTTAATGAAACACAAAGTGTGACGTTTACCTCAGGGGTCATTCCCCGTGCCACCTTGTATTGTGAGAAAAGGATCGGAATTTCATAATACATTAGATGGCACGCGGAATGACCTTTGATAACCTGCCACGGGTTGGAATTTCATTTTGACAAAAAAAAAGGTTTTCGGACTCATCATTTTAATGACCTAAGGTACCCTAAAAGTTTGGTCCGGTTCCTCAATAGTTTGAACCGAATAGTGTACCTTGTTAGTCCAACCGAACCATCTTAGAAAATTTTCGTGCGCACCTATAGTCCAACCGCGGTGAACGTGAACTGACTCACCTCTTCTATCTCCAGTGGAGTAGTGGTCACTACTGTTAGAATTTTGTCACTGCTCCCAAGGGCAGTGTCATCGGACTCAATCTTTCTTTGCTTTCTCGGTGGTTCATTCTCCTGTAATTAAATTAATGTACAAGAAAATGATGTGGAAAAAACTCTAATAAATTATTATTTATTAATTAATTTCACCTCTTGACTTCGTCCTTCCACCCCACTTGACAGTTTTTGTTCCAAAATTTGAAGTTTTTCCATGAGTTCCAAAAGTTTCGATTTGAGTGTTTGATTTTCTTGTTCAATGGCACTCATTCTACTCTTGACATCCTTGACCTCTTGCTCCAGGACACAAATTTTGGACTGACAACTCTCGTCTTGTCCATGAACCTGACCTTGACCTTGACTTCCGTCAGTCTCCACTGAAATTCCTTTGGAATTTAGTGATTTATTTTCTTCTTCCAAAACACGATTTTTTCCAATCAACTCCTCAACCCATGATTTCATTTGATCTGTCGTCAGGGCCATTTTAATTGAATATGAAACACTTTGAGAATTTTGATAATGATTTAATTATTCAAATATCAAATAATTAGTTCGCAGAGTAGTTCACAAAATCAGACAGAAATGAAAAGAATGAATTCGTGTCAGTTTCACATTCCCGGTATTTTCTTCCAACGTGTGAGTTCAACGGTGTCGATCAGCCCCAAACACACATGCATGAATAACTTAAAGTGGGCTAGTGGGCTTTACTTTGTACTGTACAGCAGTACAGCATGATCAGACTTGAGTCAATTCCTTTTGAAAATGTACTCAAGTACAAAGTACAAGTCCATACTTGGAATTGCACTTAATTACTTTTGGGATTTGTGCAAAGCATTTGGAATTAAAGTACTTTTCGAATTAGATAAAGTTACTTGCAATTAATTGGACTTGAATTTTAAGTACTTTTGGAAGTACGGGAAAGTATGTATTGGACTTAAGTTTTGGATTTCGGAGAAAGTACTTGGAATTGCCCTTAAGTCCATTTCAGAAGGAATTGACCCAATTCTTGAACATGATGTTGCTGGAATGAACGAGGGGAGTGGAACTTGAACGATTTGAGTCAATACTCAATGAGACTTTAAATATGACAGGTCTAAAGACATTAGAAATTATCGCTTGGGCCTCATAATGTTAAAGAAATACATTACAGAGATGTCGCCTCCATTTCGGGCTTCGTTGCATATATAGTGCTTCCAAGAGCTATCGCCTACTTACGTCAAAGAGATATCGCCTCCAATTCAGGCTTCATTGCTTATATAAAGGAGCGCTTACAGTTTAGCACAACGACATGCGTAATGTTGGAGAGATATCGCCGTCACGAGATGGGCGTCATAATGTTACAGAAATACATTACGGTGACGTCCCCCCTATTTCAGAATTATTGCATATAGGAATCAGCGCTTCCAAGACGTATGGCCTCCATTTCGGACTTCGTTGCATATATAAAGCAATGCAATAACTATCGCCTCCTAACGTTAACGCGATATCGCCTCCATTTCAGACTTCATTGCATATATAAAGGTGCGCTTCCAGTTTAACACAACGGCATACGTAACGTCGGAGAGATATCGCCTCCGAGAGATACACCTCCTATATAATGTTAGAGAAATACATTACAGAGGTATCGTCTCCAAGAGATGGGCCTCATAATGTTAAAGAAATGCATTAGAGATATATCCTCTAAACTTTACAGCATGGTTTGTAACTGTAACTTCTGTAGCGCTGCTACTTTACCACTCTCTACCGCTCGAATTTAACTGCTCTTCTACTACTCCTACTTTACCAATCAAATTTAACTCCTCCCCAGCATACCTACTTTACCACTCTACCACCAGTCTTCATTGGTCTCGGAGCTGGAAGGTGGCCCTGTGATTTCTGTCGTCCTGGAGTGGATTCACGACGTGTACCTATGCGTTGAATGGCTCGACCTGTCTAGTCCCTGTCAAGGTTGTCTTGCTGGGGAAGAAATGGATTCAATTTCAGTTCACCATATTGGCAGACATGTCTGGGTACGGAAGTCTGGAAAATGGTCGTAGGGGAGTTTAACGTGCTCGGCACGATGTCTTTTCATATCACGGATTGATAGTTTAATCAGGTCAGGCGCCGGCTCTGGGATCAGGTGAGGACTCTTAATCGGATAGTGAGTGGCTTGGGAATTTAGTCTTAAATACCTTTTCCTGAGCTGGGCGCCTGCTCTTATAGTGATCTTGGACGGGATATACGCGGGTTCTTTTACTCAACGCCAGGCCTGTGTTGACCTGTCTGAGACTACTATTATCTCACAAAATTCTGTCCGTGTCCGTACAGTAAAATATGTGTTCGGCTAATTGTTGCATTCTTCAATATGCAACTCGTAGCTGGGAAGAGAGATTCCATTCCTTTCCTTTTACAAATTCCATTCCTCTCTAATCTTCAACCTCCAACTCTTCCTGTGCTGTTCGCAGTGCAGTTTAGAGAAAAAGTAGTAATTGCTCCTGGAGTACTAGGGATTTGAGCACAAAAAACAATGTAGGTGAAAGAGTTCGAGCGCTATGGGCCTTACTGGCTTCGTCGCCTAGCTCAAGGTTGCTTGGGGGTACCTTATCATTCCTTCCTTGGCTAACTCTCAAAAACATACCACTCTACCTCGCCCGCCTTACAACTCTACCACACCTACTTTACTACCCCCACTTTACCACTATCACGCGCACCTTACCACGCCATACACATATTTAAACCATTTCCACGGACTTTCACCCAGTCTCGACTGTTTATTAGCCCGTGGACGCCAGTCCTGTAAAGGGCTTATAAGATTGTCCTGTCCGTTCGTCCGTCTGTAGAGTGCTCCTCTCTCCATGCTAAATACCCACATATGAAACGCACTCAGCAGCTACCTCTCGGAACCATATATTACGAACCACTACTCCTTCCCAACTGCTTCACTGCTAATACCATAGACCCAAAAGCAATCTTGCAGCAGAGCGAAGCGACTTTTTCTTAATAATATTTTTAACGTCATCCGAGTAAATTTGTTTTTATGTTTTAATTAATTTCTGTCAGGCAGAAGAGATTTCAAAACTATTCTGCAGGTAAGACACAAAATCTAACCTTGACATGGACAATTAACCCACTCATGTTGGAACAATTGTTTCTCTCACCATTTCTTGCCCAAGTCTACATGTGAAATACTAATGGAGTTTGTGAAGTAAGAAACTTTATCAAAATCAGTCCATCTTCTTACCATTGATTTCAAGAAATCAGCTGTTGAAAGAACTTCCTCTCGTTCATAATTGATTGACCTTTCAGAAAGATTCTAACACATACATCGCAGTGCCGAATTGATAAGTAGACTGAGATATACTAAAACGAATGAAATCGTCCCATCGATGCGCGATGGGTTCACCGGTTGCGAATAAAATCAATCTCAATTATTCATACATTTGCAGCAATTTGAAAAGTGAATGGGCTGGGTTAACAGCGATATTGTCACAACATTCCTGTGTATTCTAAGTGAGAAATATTTGAAGGATCTTGGATTGGTTGGATGGAATGGAGCCACAGCTTTTCCTAGACAAGGAGTAGCAACAAAACAAAATGGTCATTGGTGTGTTCCGACAACATTAAAAATTATGTAATGGCATGGTAGTTGCCGCATTGGACTTCAACACAAAATGATTGCATAGTTATTCCAAGAAAAATGATGGTAAAGTTAATTCCCAATAATTTTATTTCTATAAGTTGCAGCTAACAAGGTACACTATTTGGGTGTTCACTCTGTTCAGTGACCGGACCAAACTTTTTGGGCACCTTGGGTCATCCAAATGATGAGTCCGAAGACTATTTTTTGTCAAAGTGAAATTCCGACCCGTGGTAGGTCATCAAGGGTCATTCCCCGTGCCACCTAATGTATTGTAAAATTCGGATAGTTTTTTCACAATACATTTTTCACAATACGTTACGTGGCACGGGGAATGACCTTAGATGACCTGCCACGGGCTGGAATTTCACTTTGACAAAAAAAGGTTTTCGGACTCATCTTTTGGATGACCCAAGGTACCCAAAAGGCTTGGTCCGGTCACTGAACAGAGTGACCACCCAAATAGTATACCTTGTAAGTGTATTCTTATAAACGAACAAATTTGACTTCACCACCTATATGAAATGACTAGAAATGTATATATATAATTAATACCATAAAAAGAGGAAAGTTTTATATGTATATAATTAAGGCCACATCACACTTAATTCTACGAGAAATTGGAAAATACAAATTAAAAACACAATAATAAAAATGGAAATAAGAACACGGTATTGCGGATTTGAAGTTGAAAATATGATTGGGTTATTTTCTATTTCAATGTCATAATAGTTCTGTTCTGAACCGTTTTTAAAATAAATAGACATGAGCACCTCAAGTCTTTGAAAGTAAAGTTTGTCCCACAAACTGAAAATTCCAGCGTCAATCAATCTGGTGAAAGTGTGACGTAATTCAGAACGACTCATGAACCAGTAGCCTTGTCCTTGACCCATTGGGAAATTTTCTCTTCCGATATGACACGTAATATCCATGCTTTTCTTCAAGTCTCTATTTTTCTTCCAGGCGTTAGGAAATGAATGTTCAACGTCATTTAAAGTTGTGAACTTCTTAGGAGTTTCAAACACGTAGTCAATGTAGTTCAGATATATAACTTGTTTTGTTCTTTCTATTCGTCTTGTAGATTTGTTGTGTTCTAATTTAGCCTGGTAAAGAAGGAATTTTCAGACCTTTTTTCAGACCAATTAGCCTGTTCGATAAAGCCATATCCACGAACACCATATTCCTCAGAGAAAAAAACTATAGAATAATTTTGATTGTACACGGTGTTTCAAAACCAACCTACTATTCGCCCTAATTCCTTCAATTTTAATTCTATCGAAATTATTATTCAATTATTGTTGAAATTAAAATTCCAGTTTGTTCGTCATTTTCTCATGTGTGTTTACAATTTTATTGACAGCGCACGCTGTGAAGCGCGCAGCGCAATCGCACATAGCTCAAAAGACGCGAAATTAAATTTCGAATAAAATGGCTATCTCACTAATCTCACATTTTCGATAGAATAAAAATTAAAGGAATTAGGACGAATAGTAGGTTGGTTTTGAAACACCCTGTATAATTCTTCAAATGTGTCAATTAATTCCGAGTTTCGTGTGTCAATGAAAGAGGACTGGATGAATGCATTCGATTCGTTCGACTCTGGTTTTCTGGAGCGAGCGGTTCTGGAGCTTGTCTCTCTCCATCCCACAACAAAAGAAATACGACTTTACGTGCACCCGAAGTTTATCATTCTCTTTCTCATCATTACGGAAGTATTGACGGGAACTCGATTTTGGATCTTGATCCAAGGATCACGTAATCAGCCGATCGTTGGACCACTAATTAAAACACCTATAGCACCTGATTGTTGTTTGTTGGTCTTCTGGCAAAGCCTCACGAGAAATTGTGGCCAGACCCTAACGAAGGCATTCAGGCATGGATCATCTGGTACCTAAATAAGGCCAGTAATTTTACTATATTATTTGAAAATCTACTAATTTCATCTTTAATTGCAATTACGAAACCATAATTAAAAATTTTGGACCGGAATAATGGTTTTCTTCCATGACGTCACACTCACCTAAAAGCATACTATCGGAATTTCTTTCTCTCTCTTTACTTGACAGCATGGAATTCAATGCTATGCTGCTGGAGGGAACTTTACATGATTCTGTCCGTTCTGTTGTAATGCAATGTACAACACGATTCTACACTACATATCTCCGTTCCTGGGTGAAAGGAGATCATACTCACACGTGCTATATTAAGAAGTTCATACAGCCAGTTCCAAATTCAAAATCAAATATGACTACAAAGTAAACAGCGGATTAAAATTTTTCTTCAACTGAACTCTTGGCTACTGGACTAGGAATCTACATAAATTATTTCACTTGAAGACTGAGGATTTTAACCTACCACAAGCAAATGGAATCACTAAACAAATTGGACTTATCATTCATCAATCCCTCAATACATGTAAGATTAAAATTATATGGCTGATACTAACGTTTCACGTTGATGCTGACGCCAATAGGTTAAGATATTTAAACTTAAAATGAAAAAAAATTCTAAAAAATCACAGAGAATTCTTTGTTCTGGGAATCCATGTACTGCCCATATAAACTATATTGCTCCGAATATTTTATCCCTTAAATGCAAAAACTGTTGTAATCAATATCACAGACTATGTTTGAATATTTCAAGACTTGATTACAAAAAAATAGTAAAGAATAATTGGATTTGTCATAATTGTGACTCTAATCAGTCTTAAATAACGTAAATTGTTCACTTTGTCTAAAACAATTAAATGATAATTGCTGTTTTCTAAATTCTCTTCCACCACCTGAAGTACATGAGATTTTTGACCCATTAGAGATTTCAGAAGAAAATGTGAACTGCTACTCTAATAATATAGACATTAAAGTTGTTCCTGAATTCTGTCGAGGTCTAAGAACAGGGCATTTAAACATAAATGGAATTAGTAATAAATATGAGGATATTAACATTTTTCTCGCCAAATATAAATTCCATACTTTTTCACTCACTGAAACCAAACTTCAAGTTCTGGATAACAGTGATCCCTACCAAATTAACGACTACAATTTTATTCGTTCTGATCGTATCAGGGGTAAATTAGGTGGAGGGGGATTAGGCATTTATCTACGAAATGATTTAAAATATCTTCATGTTAATCATGAAATCAAATTCCCTACAGCCACTGAAGTTTTATGTCTTCAATGTTGGCCTTCACACAACAAACCATTCTTATTGGTAACCATTTATAACCCCCCAAAAGCTAATAAAACTGAATTCTTACATTCTTTAAATGACCTAATTCTGGAACTTCAAAAATTTAAAATTCAGATTATTATAAATGGTGACATGAATATTGACTTACTTGACAACAATATTGAGACCCAAAAAATCAGACAAATGTGTCGTTCGCTTAACATTACGCAACTTATGACAAACCCGACCAGAGTGGCGACTACAAAAATCAGAAAAAACAGATCTGACAATACTTACTCTTTAAAAATAACCAAGACACTTCTCGACCATTATTATGTGTCCAACCCCGACACTGTCTGTCAAAGTGGTACCTTTCCATTAACTATTTCAGACCACAACTTTACGTTTGCTATTTTTAATGCTCGCAAAATTAAATATGAGTCTAAAATAATTCAATTTCGTAAATTAAAAGACATTGACTATAAGAAACTTAATGAAAAAATTTCTGCACACGATTGGACTGACCTTAAGAAACTCAAATCTAATGACGAAAGACTTGCATTTCTGGTTAAATTCCTTCTAACTGAACTGGACAAATTAGCACCTGCCAGGAAAATTAGAATCAAAGGTAGACCAACTCCATGGTTCTCTAATGTTATTCTAGAAATGATAATGGAGCGAAACAGACTTAAATTAATTTACATACTTGAACCAACACTAACGAATAGGAAAAACTTCAACATAACGAGGAATAAAGTAAGTAATCTTGTTAGCAAAGCTAAAAAAACTTATTTCAAAAACAAGTTTCATAATATAATTGAGTCCAAGCCAATATGGACTGTAATTAAAGAGCTTGAAGGAAAAAATACAGAGAAACCAAACATTTCAGCTCTTCAAGTAAGTGGGAAGACTCTGATAAAGGATGAGGATATCTCAGACACATTAGCCGAGACTTTCATTGTTCCCACAGGAAACACAGACATAAACAGACAGTTATTTGAATGCTCTTTACAGGAGTTAGATGGTAAACCTGGGACACCACAAGCTGAACTCACTCTTTTAAATTTTGTCCCAGTCACGACTGAAGAAATTATATCCTGCACAGAAAATTTCAAAATAAAAAATAATTCAGGAAACCCACTTCCTCCTCAATTTCTTAACGGCACTTTTCCAGCTTGTTTATTACCACTTTCTATACTCTTTACTTGTATATTCTTAGATGGAATAGTTCCACGTCATTTCAAAGGAGCGATAGCCATCCCACTGTATAAAAAGAAAGGATCGAGATCAGATCCTATTAATTATAGATTAATATCTAATTTATCTAGCTATAGTAAGATTTTTGAAAGGATTATAAAAAGAAGAATACTAGCATTAATTGACAAGAATGACTCTCTACTTTCCGATAAACAACATGGTTTCAGGGCCCATAGATCTTGTCAAACTGCCTTAACTATTTTTTCACAATTCCTTTACGACAACTTAGAAAAGAAAAAGAAAGTCCTTGTTTTATTTATTGACCTCAAGAAGGCTTTTGATTATGTAGGTCATAGAATCCTTCTTGAAGTTCTCAGGGATATTTTTAAATTAGATACCTACCTTTTAAGGACTTTATATTCTTATTTTTGTGACCGTACTTTTAAAATTGACTTGGGGAATTTCCTTTCCAGATATTACATTTTTAACAGAGGGGTACCCCAGGGATCAGTATTAGGTCCTATTTTGTTTATAATGTTTTTTAACAAAGTTGACTCCATACTTGCAACTGTCAGACATCTGCTTTTTGCTGATGATCTAGCCATCTACATTGAAGGAGACAATGTTGATAAACTGATTGACGAAATGACTGACATACTTTCCAAATTAGATAAGTGGTGCTATGAAAACGGCCTACAAATTAATTATAATAAAACTGAATATATGATTTTTGATTATAAAAATTCAAACACTAAACATAAAGATCTTCAAGTTAATAATTTCACCATAAAGGAAGTTCAAAAATTTAAATATCTTGGTGTCATTTTTGATAGCAAACTAAAATTTGATCTTCACTTTGACTATATCGAATCTAGAATTTGTTCAGCAATTGGGGGTATAAAAAAATTGAAACGGCAAGCAAATGCTCGTGTCCTCATGTTGTTGATAAATTCATACATACTGTCTATTACTGATTTTTGCCTTCCTGTCTGGGGTTGGGCTGTTCTGAATGACCTTGATAGAATTCAAAACAAAATTAATAACTTATTGATCACATTTTTCTATCCATCTCTGGAAAAATTTCATTATAAAAAGCAATGGGTACAAATTAAGAAACTTTCCATAGCAGAACAACACCAATTTAAATTAAATTGCCATAGACTTCATAAAAATATTGATATAAATGATCTGCTGGAAAAATGTAACTTATTGACTATTAATGAAAGACTGAGACTTGCCTCAGCAACTGCTATTTTTAAGTCTTTAAAGTTTCCGAATAATATCCTTGAACTTAATGACTTTTATAAGCTAACTAATACTAGAACTTCCCAAATAAAGACTCGAAGCTGTTCCAACAATGGAATTATTCAACCCTCAATTTTATTCTGTAATAGCAAGAAATCCATAAAATACAGTTCTATTAAATATTGGAATACATTACCTTCCGATTTAAAAGCCACAACACAATCATTACATTCTTTCCAAGAAAAGCTTAAGAAATTCATTGTTAATTCACGTGAAGATATATATGTTTATTACTAATTTTATTATATGTGTATAAATGTATTTGATACAAAAATTTTATGCTTACTGGTAATTAATTGATTAAACTAACTAAAATCGGAGCGGTCAAGGAGGTTAGTTAGTCTTGATTTAACTGACCTTTTGACCTTAGTTCGATGATATTAGCGACTAA
>JAQGCB010000309.1:0-24643 GCA_034698835.1 Protaphorura tricampata
GTATTATGGTTTAACTTAATCTAATCTACTGGTTAACGGCGCCAAAGCCAAAATGTTAAATTTGTTTATGTCATGCACGTTTCACACTAGACAGGTGGCAATGATAGAAATAAAAAAAAACTTGCACTTTAAAATCGTCGAATATTAAGTCGTCATTTCAGGAGGAAGGAGCCAAGAGTTTTTAATTCATTTAGACCAAGGCAAGGCAATGCAAAAGAGCGAGAGAGCGAAAAAAAATGCTTGAGTTGAGGAACAAGAACAAAATATTCCAAGTGATATATATACATATAATATTACGCACAAGAGAATGAATATGATTGTGACTGACAAGAAAACAAGAACAAAAACAAATAAATTGAGATATCCTTATGCCAAGTCAAACTAATCTCTGCCGCCATGCCGCCAGTCGTCTTCCATTCTTTTCTCTCTTTCTCTCGCACGTATGTATAAACAGGATTCTCCCTATTAGTATTCTAAAGATAATTACAAGTGATGGTGAGCAATCAGTCATTTTAATTGCGCCATGCTGCTTGAGAATCTATTCTTCTCCCTCCGGCTCGTCTGCATGCTAATTAGACAGACTTAAAGATTTTTGTGTAAGCAATTGTCAATACCGAGGAGCGGAGTCAGCTAAACCATTATTGGTGCTTGACCTTAAGTACGAACGTAGTATGTGTCGGGGTGGGGAAAGGTCAACGTCAACGCACGCCAAATATATTCCAAGTATTTACTGTCATTACAAACTGAGGTTGAGAATTTAGACGTCTCAAAGTCTACTAGACAGTCAACATTAGGGGCAGGGGCAGTAGCAGTAACGTCGCTCCGAAAATTCGGGAGCAATTCAATTTATTACAACTCAAGTCATTTCTTTCTAATTAGAAGTGGAGGAGAATAATTCAATTCAAATTCTGAAAATAAAATTGAGGACTATCCTTCGAAACTTTGTGAGGCGTAAAAGTTTTATTCTCTCAACTTTCAAGACCACTCTGTCTGACTCTGACTCTGATCTTGGGATAGGAACATTATTCAAATTATTATTTTTAGTCTCTAAAAACTCATCTTCAAAAGTGCTCTCCTATGATTTTTATTGAGGACAAGGTCGGGTGAAGTCGTACTACTACTACTACTGAAACTGAATTTCAACATTGCGTAGTAATTCGGGATTTATGATCCATGTCAGATTTCATTTAATAAAAAAAAATGACTCCATGTTCTCAATCCTTGACCAAGTCATATTAATTTTATATGTACGTACGTACTTATAGAACTTCATTTTAATTTTTCTGGCTTCATTTTTATGTTTGTAAGATGCATTTAAATTTAAGATGAATGTGTATTGCAATTGCATTAGTTCTCCGGAGTTTACGATTTTTGGAAGCCAGAATGGTTGAGTGCAAAAAAAATGAAGTTCTTGTTGGCTAATTTGAAGGTTACCCTTCAGCGACAATGTTACACAAATAGATGCACAATTCAAGTAAAGTTTTACATGTGCAAATTCTGGCAAATGCAAATGACAGGGACAGCCTTGCCCGCATGTGAGTAGTAAAGTGGTAGAAATGAAATCCATTCAATTAAAGTGATGAAAATTTCTTATAACTATTACACATACACTTAGCTTTTAATTATGAGAACGAGTGTAAGTTTGACTTTGAGAGTTAAGAGGAAATGAGTTAACGGGTTAGGTTTTATGTTGACGGTTATGATTCTAGTAGCCGACGGAATCAGTGGACCGTCCAATCAAATGTGACAGCTGTAATCTTGCAGACTAAGCCCTTCCCATGCACAACGGTGCATTTAAAAATCTTACTCGTCAGCACAAATTGTGTATTATTAATAATTTAAGAGACGGGAGAGCGAGTTCATAAAAATGATAGGTTTTCAAGACATTGCATTGCATTGCTGGAGTATGCTTTGCAGAATGGAAGAGTTCAAGAATTGTAAATTTAAGGAGAGTCATAAAATGTAATTGTTCACACAGTAAAATTTCATCTCCTCTATTAGTTTTGAGTTACGACTCTAACATCCTTCCCCTTTTCCCTAGCTTGGTTTTACTTTCATGAATGTTTTGAACACAACAAAAACCGAATCACAGATCTGTACGCTTACTGTAATTTTTGTCCTTGCCCCAAGCTATATAGAGAAAATTAACATTATAAGAAGTACAATGTTATCTAACTTCTATTTTCTTTACATTTTTCAATGAGATTGTACAGAGTCTACCAAGTTTCGGGATTTACTTAACTTTTATACGTGCAACTCAACTTAAAAAGAAAGCAGTGAGAGTGAAATTAGAAATGATGCAAAAATTAATGGAAAGTGAATATTACAGCAATCTTTCTTTTGTATAACCAAAAATACCGAATAACATAACTGCCCTTACTTACACTTCCGTTAGAAATAATAATAATGAATGGCAAGGACTACAGAAATTGAACCTACTCACTGCCACTGCCATCAACTTATTAACCTTGCTCGTCGCGTCTAGTCTAATTTATCTGTCGGCTGGATCTTACGTTAGTCAGAGTCAAAGTTGTCTTTCAAGGTGTACATATTATTATGGTAGTCGGTCCGTAGTAGCATTTTCCTTCTCTGTCTGTGTAGACAGTAGTGTAGTAGGTACTACTTTTTTAGAATGAATGAAAAGTACGGTGAAAAATTTTTGTTGGGTGAGTTGAGCTTTACTTACTACAATTGGCTTCGTGCCCCAGTCCTATTCCCATTCCCACTGACTGACTAGATTTGAGTGAAAGTACAACAAGGTTGGACCACAAATACAAACTTACATTATGACTTTCATTTTAATTTATGTTCACTGTATGTATATTCTATCAGCGTCGTTCGCTCAGTGCGAACTTAACTTGGCATTCGTATCCGTTAAACAATATATTGGAATAATTTATTTTTATGTAAAAAAAACATGCTTACAAAATAGTAAAACTGCAAAAGTAGTCTAGAACATATAATGAAGACTTTTTTTCTTCATAGTCTACGTATAATATGTATGGATGCAAAAATAGAAAATCTATCCTACTACTGGCTCAGCTTCTTAGTGACGCACTTTGAGAGTTGCTTGGGTTTAGTTTACTTACACAGTATGCGAAATGCAATGGCCTTCTTAGAGTTGATCCGCGTCCTAAAAACTTTTCTTAACATTTTACATTACGTTGTGGAGGTTGCCTTGATATAAAGAAGAAACTCATCCCAGATTTCATTTCGTCTGTCAGGAACACTATAAAAAATTCAAAAAAAATTGTCTAATTTTATTCTTGCCAGAGTTACATTACAAACGTTGCAAACATAAATTGATGGCAATTTTTAGGTTTTAGATTTTCAGTATTTTGAAAAATCGGACGAATTTTCGAAAATATTCAAAATCCTTCGATTCCATGGAATTGCATTTCATTAGTTTGACGTAATAGAAATTACGTCAATTAAATTACTTTTAAAAAGAGACCGGATGCAAAGACAATGAAATTCTGGCTAAGCCGGATTAGTAATAATATTATGTAACCTATCGTTCGATGTGTGCGTCTGTCGAAGGCATAAAATTAGAGCCGGCTGCGGCTGTACCAACGATTATACACTAAACACGCAATCAGAACCACGAGGGATGAGGTGTGAGGACACGCAATGTTAAAGTAGTCTTTATTTTTCTGAACCGCACCCATGCAATCCATCCAAATACATTAACATGTCAATTTTCCTTTTGTTGATTACCAGGTTCAACGTAAACGACGAATTGTTGGAAGGATTCGATGCAGAAATGTGAAAAATGAATGCCCAAAATTGGATTGCCCGGATGCGACGACTGTCCCAGGCCAATGTTGTAAAATGTGCCCAGAAGTACTTCAACGTAAGGACTTTTCTTAACAATTTGTTTCAGAGAATTCTTGTAAAAATGAGAGTAGGACAGATGAGTGTGTAGGGTTAGAGAACTACAGTCAAATGATTCAATTGTACCTAAATGCTAAGGAGAAAAAAAACATCTAAGGACATTGGAATGAAAACTTAAAAAACTTCATTTTTGCATGATGATGATTATTGCAAATGCCAAAGTGGTTTTCCAAATATTTGGAGACTTGCTCTTACCCTTTTAACACGAATTATCTCAATTTGAAGTCACTTAGCCGGAGGGTGTACGTGGAACCACATTGTTGAATTCTTGGCGGACTCTCTTTTCAATAATTTATGTACATGAGCCATTAACGTACGCGGGTAATTATAGGATGCCATAAAACTCACGCAATCTTGAGAGAATACCTTCTTCACTATAAGCAAAAGTCAAGTATTTTTTTTTCGACGTAAAGGTTAAATTATTACGACGCCCTTCGTTTAGGAATGATTGGGAGTCCAAGTCCAAGTCCAATGCAAACATTATGAGCTAGCAGAAATTCACACACTTATGATTTTTGAAACATTTTTTTTCTCGTAGATTCGGACAATCAAACTTCGGATGGTCTCTCAACTGATGAGAATGATTTGAATGAGAATAACAAAGGTTTGTGCTCTTATTTTAAAGTGTTAAAAAGTCTACGTTATTTAGATAGTTCACTAATTAACTATTTTAAATTTATTTGGACTAAATAGAATACGCTGCTCTCCTAACACCTCGCTCTTCCTCTCAAATAATCTCAGCGACTGGGCTGGGTGAACCCCTCACAGTTGGTTTGGCCGCTGGACGTTTCATGTTTTTACATCGGAATTTGTACTACTCATTCGTATACAATGATGCTATCGTGAGACCAAAATATGTGCAATTTGTGGATGGAGATGGAAATGTGGTTGAAGAGCAGGAAGTGACGATTAACAATTACCAACATGAGACGAAGAAGATATGTGGAGTTTGGAGAAAAATGGCACGTGTCTACCGGAAACTTCTCAAAGAAGAAAAATTATTCGCGGCTCTTGTCACTGAGAAAATCAATGGTGACAACGACCGGTTTTTGGCTGGACGTGTAGCAAAACAAAGATACGTTGCAACAGAACTGTACAGTTCACTTCTTGAGCCTTCGACTCAAGCTGTAAGTGATTTATTCCTTCACTTTAAACTGTTGAAGATTCCAAACATAAAAATCTGTCTCTACACATCTTCTTATCCTGCAATGATTCCAAGCTTAATTTAGAACTTTGCTTCTTTGATTCATCATCATGGTGTGACTTCGACATTGCGCATCGCACCCAAAAAAAATTTCTCTCACTGAATCACACCCGGAAGTTCATTTGATCCAGTAGATTTTGGAAGCCAATGTTATTATTTAAACATTTCATCCCCTAATTATTTTGTTTCATCCACGTATTGTGCCGGATATGAATTGAGTTGTTAAATTGGAAATTGAAAATTTACATAATAATAGGGCATAAGAACAAGGTCTCCAAAATTGAGAGTCGATCCAAATCCAAAGTCTAAGTTTAGAATATTCTAAAGTGCAAGAAAAAAGAGAGAGAGAGAATTTAATCGAGCATTTGGAGTAAATGATGAGATGGCTCAAGAGTGTGGAGAAACATGTCTTTGGAAAATGCGCGTTCCCGAAATTCCTGCGTTCGTAGGTGGATAAATAAATGGGTGCCTGCAAATAATTTGATTCGCCTCATGAATAAAAAGCTAAAATGTGACTAGTTCTTCTTGAATTGAAAGCATGACAAATCTCTAACCTTTTCTTGAATGATTTTTTAAAGTAAACTTTGGTTAAATATATCTATATGTGTGTGTGTTTGCTCTTTACTCCTTAGGGAACTGGAGGAATGGCTGTGATTACAATCTCAGCGGCCACTGGCTCTATTTATTTGAACATCGTGTTCAATGGGGATTTTGATGAGGACAGGGATATTGGGATCACAGTCCGTGTTTCCGATTCTGGCGGAGCTGGGGCGGAGGAGTCTGTTATCTTACCAAAAATTTTGTATGACACGAACAACATTGAAGTAAGAACTATTTTGGAACTCGACCAACTTGAATCACTCTCCCGAGGAACTCTATTCATTGTTGTCCAGTCAAAGAAAAATCCAACTTTTAAACTCATCGGATTCATTCAAGCTCGGTAATTGTGTATTCTTATTTGACGAATAGAATTCTCAAGATTTTTCCACAAAAATTTGTTCCTTAAATTTTTGTAGGAAAACTCCAGAGAAAAAAATATTTAAAAGTTTTAACTTTAACTTTTCTTGCTTTCAGAACAACGTGTGATATTTTTGACACTGTTCTATCATCTGAAGAATCCACAGCAATCTCTTCAGGACTTTCTTGGGTGTATCCTCTCCCAGACTGTTCATGGTCTTACAACATTCAACTTCCGGAAGAACACATCCCACTGTCAGTCAAAATTGAGACCGGGAGAAAAGTACTGGAAGAATTACCAATTACTCTGAGCAACAATATGACAAGAGATACACTTTCTGGCATGACATCAAGATACTACCAACTCCTTTATGAAGACAACATTTACTTGTCAGTTCTAACTAATAAAGGAATTCTACGTGGAAAGTTGGGCTACAGAGGATTTGGTGATGCACAACTGTCGGATACACCACTCATTCTAGAACCTGGGACAAGGGATGATCTTAAAGCTCAAGGACTTGTATGGATGGGTATTGACAGTTCCTGTGGTTTACACTACCAATTGACACTGAGTGAAAGACCACAAAGTGAACTCATGAGACTCGAATTGGTTGAAATGCCAGGGCTTCACATGATCGGTGTACCAGTTCAATCCTACATTCTGGATGACTTTGAAATGAGTGAGTATGAAGGGGAATTCAACGATTTGCAAAAGTAATTCAAAAATTAATTAATTTCTCGTAATTAATACAAACATAAGTTGAAAAAACTAGAGGGAATGCTAATATAAAGTCTTATCATCATAAGGAATAGTTGGCTTCTATCCGATTCGATCCACTTTTATCAGGGATCATCGGTGGTTAAGTCAATATTTAGTGGGCGGATCAAGATTCAATGCTCTAACCTTAGTTTTTTTTAACCAAAAAATTCACTCGAATACATAGAATATTCTAAGTATAGGTTTTTTAATGTTTCATTTATTCTGTATTGTAGAAGTACATTCGTCCATGTGAATGCTGGTGACGCTTTGTTCAAGGTGGTCCGTGTCAACGACTCTACAATCTTAGCTTCAACTGCAGTTTCCAATGTAAGTATAAAATTCTCATAAACGCGGAAAAATCTCCATGTGATGTGATATTTTAATACATTATATAAAAAAAATAGTCACTGATGAAAATAGTTATATGGTTATTTCACCAACATCTCTTTAATTTCAACCTCTACTTACTTTACTTCCATTGAATTTAGGTACGAGTGCCAAGTTCTTGTCTGCCAGCTCGCCGAGAAGTAGATCCTTATATAATTGAACCAGAAGATGACATTCTCCCAACTCCTTCACCAAGCAAATGTTTTTATGATGGTAAGTTAATGAAATGAAATGAATGTCTGGCTATTGTATGTATGGTATGGATGCATTTTATCTAATTAGACTGTACAAAAAAGAATAGAATGCGTGTGTGCACGCGATCTTTCTTTCTTTATTTTTTTTACTGGGCGAAAATTAGCTAATGAGTTGAATTAACTTAAATTGAAAAGGTCAAATGAGAGAAGAGTACTCGCAATGGACGCCAGCCAATGACACGTGCCAAATTTGCAACTGTTATAAGGGCACTGCAAAATGTGAACAAGTGATGTGTCCCGCTGTCAACTGTTCTAATCCAATTCTATTAACTGGAGAGTGTTGTAGAACTTGTTTCAGTAAGTAAATTATCCAAAACCCTATCTCAATCTCAACCGAATAAGCTTCATTGCATTTGTGAACATATAAATCTAATAAACTTGTGCATTTTTTTTCTTTAGATGTGAACAAGCCTCCCGTAAATTTGGGACGAGGTTGTGAAATTGAAGGGGATCGATTTCATCCGGCTGGCTCTTCATGGCATCCATATTTAGCACCGGGCGGGTTCATGGTCTGCACAACATGCACTTGTAATGTAAGTTCATGAAATGCAAATTTTATTTTTTTCATCGCCAAATTTTTTTTGGAAAAAGTGGTTTTATTGGGAATTTTATCACAAATGTTGAAACCTTGAAATTAAGTGTTTCATCGAAGGTAGTTTAAATTACCTGATTACCGTGGAATTAACGCTAATCACATTTGTAATCGACTTTACAATCTTTGGTGAAAGTACAAAGGGAAAGGTGAAAGCCGTGAAAGTTCTGAGTAATGTCGGTTTGCCCTTTAGAAATTGTGCCGACAATATTATGATCTACGTAATCTAATAAGAATCTAACAATTATAAAAATTCGCACGATTATTTTATCCAGATGGATACACTAAAAGTGGAATGTGCAAAGGAAGAATGCCCACCACTCAATTGTGCAGCAAATGATGCATATTACCCACAACCTCTTTCCTGTTGCAAAGTGTGTCCGCCATCTTCTGAAAAAGATGACTCCGTTATGGATGATGTCTTTGTCATCACAAAGAAAGAACCAACAGAAGCAGAAATATTAGCAGAAGGTGGTTGTAAATTCCGCGGAGAACTTCATTCAAATGGTACGAATTTGTTTCATTCAAGTCAAATTGATTAAATCTTATTAGGTTGACTAATTGTGACTTAATATTTCAGGAGAAGAATGGAATCATCGACTAGAGCCATTTGGATACACACCTTGCATTGTTTGCTCTTGCAGGGTAAGATAATTAGAATTTTATTGCATACTATTTTTTAAATTTTACACTATTCTAACTTTAAAATTTAATTTTTAGAACGGGAGCACAAAATGTGGAAAAACAAAATGTCCGACCCTCACATGCGAACTGCAGGTGAAGGATGAAGGGGAGTGTTGTTCCAGATGCAGTGAAGCTCGAGATTCTCAATTTTCATTATCGGGTTTGAAAAAGATTAGTTCAGTCACAACAGGTGGTGAAAAATCAGTCCCGTTAGCAGGAAGATACAACAAAAGAATGCAAGCCAAACAACGAACGAGGCCAGGCCCTGGAAGGCATCACTATTAGAAAATAGAAAAAAAAAATCCTCCTTTTAAGTTCAAAATGTTATTAAAGGATAGGAAGATAATTTTATGTATGTATTAAATAATTGTATTATGAAATGACTGCTGCTTCCAATAAGTACTAACTAAAACTACAATTTTAATCAGCAATTACCATGCAGTACATTACGTTTGTTACAAATAGAAAGACTAGATTTTCTCTGCATTTTATTACCTCACATTACATGTAACGTACTTGTAAAAATCAGATAGACAATATTATTATTCATTTAATTTATTAATCCGTTTTATTTTTTAACTTAACTTGTAAGTATTCAATTACCGAATGCATTTCTTCATTATTTTTGGAACGGGTATTTGACAATGAGTTGTTTCTTCAGTTGCTGTTATTTAATTTGTGACGTTAAGTATTTTGATGGGGATAACGGAACGATAACAGAACAGCAGTGAGTGTTGTAATATATTTATGAGTTAATGGAAATGCTATGGAAAGTTTTGCTGAATTGCAAAGGAATTGGAGATTGTGAATTAAGGTACGATTATGTACATATTATGATAAATATACGGATTGTAGAAAAAGAAGAAGTTGTTTAGAAAAGAGATATTGCCTCGCAAGGAAATGTGTATTTTGTGCAAAAAAATAGGTAACAATGTGCCAAAGACTGATTAGATGGGTTTGCATATTACGTACACACGATACAGCGATTTTTGAGGCATGCAGGGTTTGATGGAGTTCATTTTTGTTTTGTTTATTTACATTAAATTCATTCGAAGGGTCTCACCTCATTTAAGAAATGAAACGAAAAAGTTGATGTCAGTTGTCAAATATTTCTGATTTGATGAAATAGTATGTATGTACGTACACACACATTTTTATAATTATTAGCAGTTGATATTAATTAAGAGAATTGCTTCACTAATGTCAAGAGCCGTTTCATATTATTTAAGGAATAATAGATTTTATTGTTGATGTGTACATAAATGTGATGTAAATGGTATGTGTGGGTTAATATGTATGGATGTCAAATGTACATGTATTTTGAAGGGAATATGAAGTCAAAATCCCATTTTATGAGTTTGTAAATTCTAATGTAACTAATTTCTATCTATGTTGATCATAGACTAATGGTATTGAGTGAAAAGTGAAAGGTGAAAAGTGATGGGGGAATTTCACTGAATTTTCACTTTGGTGAAAGTAGAAATGAGCTGCATTGTATTTACTGTGTATTTGTATGATCCCATTGGATTATTGACTGACCTTAACAGCTTTTACCAGTTCTTTTTCTTTTTAATACATGTCTCAAGTCATGTTCACGTACCGTCAGCTTATTTTTTCTTTGGAGACAACATTCAGTTGCTGAATTTGTGAGATGACTGATTTTTACTTCCCTCGTTTTTTTGGTTGATGGGCTGTGCATGCATTTAATCGTTACTTGCCATTCCGATATAATATTTAATTGTTAAAATACAACTATACATTGAAAGTATTCACAGTTAGAGTTTATAATTGTCATGTTACCCCTTTACTTTTGCTTACTAACAATTTTACAGGTTTTTGTCTCATTGTGCTGTGCCATAAGATGAAGAGATAAGTTTGTGAACTAATATTAACGTCTGAGTTTGTAGTGTCTAGTTAAATAGATATGTTAGAAAAGTAATGTTAAGGGTTGAAAAGGTTTGACAAGTGCAAAGTTTGATTGTAGCTAAATTATAATCGGTACAAATATTAATCATCTTTCGCTTTTCACAAGTTTTATCTATCTTTTAACTTTCACAGTACCATCCCTCGAATCTTTGATACCTTACAAGTTTTTCCATTCGAAATTAACCAGTCTAGTTTTTGACAGTTCACAAAAATTTGAATGAAAGTTTCGCTCTATTTGAGTCTACGGAATAAAACACTGCCAACATTTAAAGAATCATTTCCGAGATTGAATTGAGAAAAGGATTTAAATGTAATTTTCTGTACCCACCTACACTTAAAAAAGTTAACCAAATATATACCGTGCCATACCATACCATGACATAATATTTCAATTTGTGTAACCAGTATCATCTTTTTATGTTTCAAATTTTGAAAGTTTCAAAATTAGGATAAATGTTGGTAATATTTTAACTATATTTTTGTATGTTATTATTTTGGAGAGATCGTACGTGAAAGTGTATTATAGTTAATAATAATACAATTTAGTTTACACACACATTGTTGAGTACACATCTCTCGTCATTCTCCTATTGAATACAGAATTATTGAGATGACAGATCCATGTACCTGAGAACTCGCATATTGTGTATGATTATAATTATAATTATAATTATGAGCTGAAGCTGAAGCTGCATTTATTAAGATGATGATTAAATAATTTGCTTTTTTGAAAGCAGATTTATACGTATATTCTGGAACAATAATTCATGCCAGGTAGCATAATACATAATATATTAATTATGACATGTTGAGAATTGTTAAAAAATCATGTTATCTTACATAACAATGCAGAGCAGATGATGATTTAGATGTTAATAATACTCATTTGTAAACTTTAATTAGTGCACAAAAAAAAGGAATTCATTATTGTGCTAATGATATGAGTGTTTACCATCAATTCATTGAATTGGAAAAATCGTTTGAGTTTAAAGTTTATAGCAAACGACACCATGACTATTTCTTCAACACGTTTTTTTGTAGTTGATTTAATAAAGATTGATGCATGTTCTTTGTTGCATGCATAGCAGGCCGGGCAAATGGAGAGGAGCCGTTTTGGTGGTTGTATTTTGTACATGACGTCATTGAATAATGAAACTCTTGTTCCTATTAACTTAAGAAGTGTTTGCAGCTTGTTATTATAATGTTAATTTAATAGACTACGACTACGACTATTTTAGTCTTGAGTGTTTTAGAGTGTAGAATGTCGTATTTTCTTCAAAATGAGGCCATAATAGCTGATTATGTCATACCGTAGTAGGTTATATTGAGTGTAAGACGCGCCCACCGAGTACTTCAAACTTTCAGATTCAATTTCTTCATAGTTTAAATGATAGAAGTTATAAGTGATGACATCTTTCAAAATTATTAGTGTTTATAACTTAATGTATTGTAACAATCTTTTAATAAAAAGATGACGAAACTGACATTAAAAAATTTGATCCTATGTACTGTTTCATTTCATGGTTCGCATTCGCTATTCGCATGCATGGTTCCAAAGATATTTTGCATCCGGATTAGGTGACAGTCGATTTCTCCGTTCGTACTTCGAGTCAAAAGAATAATTTAATAAATACAGTTCTTTTCTTTAGTTCACCAACTTCTGTTTATTACGAATAGGTAAACACTAATCACAACTCCAAGGGCAGATCTCCTACATAATATTCATATTATTTAATGCTACGCCTGCTGAAGGGAGACAGACATGCCTCCAAATTTTGCAGTTGTATTTTAAGCTAATAAACTCTTCAAAATCTAATAAGAATTAAATGTCCAACAAATGCAATGTTCCATTTGCAATACAAATATTTTAGAATGAGATGTCTAATTTATAAAAAAAGTAATAATTGCATTATACAATATCAGCCTTTTCTTATAGAGCCGAGATCCCGAATAAATTACAGCAATTTTAATGTTTATTCGACAGGTGACTTGACCTCGAGGAAGTAATTCCCATATTAATTTTGTAGATCTTAACATTTAATTCTAAGAGTAAAGAAAGGAAAGTAAGAGTGGAAATTTTAGAGTTCGTGGTTACAACAAGTGACACAGAAGATTGTACATCAGGGTTCCACTCTATCATTTAGTAATTTAATAGAAAGTGATGTGAAATGTGATTTGAAATATATTAGGAATTATTTCATTACACAAATTAATAATTAGGTCATGCAAAACAAAATTTGAATCACGCCATATTTAAGCTTTGTTCCTTGAATAATTCGTAAAAGAATTTCAAGTCAATTCAGAGATCACCTTAATTCATTCCTGGAAGATGTTAAGCAAACAAACTAGTGACAAAAGAAAGCTCGTCAAATCTTAAGGTGGGAGGTGAGGTGAATTCTCAAAATTAAAAAGTTAAAAATATGAAAACACTAAACTTCTAATTCGGAATTCGGACTTAATGCTTAATTAACTAACACTAATCGCTAAGTAGAATTTCTACGCACAGGAATCAGGAATTACAATCAATATCGAAAAAAAACATAAGTTTCAAAATTTTATTGTGAACATAGCTTTGATCTACTATTATTGAGAATCTTATTTCACTTAAGGGCAAGGATCGTTACACATTGTTTGTATTCTTAACACTGACACTACTTGAAGAGTTTTTTTTTGGAATTACATTTAGAATTGAACAGATACGCAGTATAGTACAGCAAGTACTATAGAATTGCGTTTATTACTTTCCTTCGAACTAACGACTCAATTGACCATTTTCTTTAATAATCAAGCACAAAATTTTGTCATCTTTCATGATTTTCTCTATCTATTCTCCAGTTAGTCCAGTGAACTCAAGTATTTGCATTGTATTTATGTTATACATGTTTGTATTACTGGCTATCCCCAATTCAGTGATTAGCCACAGAGTACGAATACGAATGTAGTCCGTATGAAGTAGATATATCCGTTAATAATTAATTATATAAACTAGGATAAACTTAAATCACATTTTTGTCGTGTAGTTAAATAAAAAAAACACGTTGACCCTTGACTTATACAAAAAGATAAATATTCTTACTCAACGGAGAGAACAAACGAAAAGATACACGTCAATACGGAAATATAAATAAAATACTAACTCAACATTACTCTTTTTTTTCTGGGGAGAGTTTTGCAAAGTTTCAAGAGTAGCGTAATTAACTACTATAATATCTGTACATATAATTTGGAGGGATAAAAACACAGACAAGACATTCTACTTCCAACCCCAAGTCTATTAACTTAACACAATTCAGTTAACTTAATATGTTAATTAATTACTCAATGTTGACTTTTCTTGACTTTTTTTATTATTATTCTATGGCTTTCTGAATAAACTCCAGAAACCTCTTCCCATACTGATCTGGTTCACAAGTAGAAACACCTTCCACGTTACTCCCATACTTGACTGTTTTGGCTGCTTTGGCCGCTTGCTTTTTTACACCATAATGTGTAAGCACATCAATCACAGCTAAGAAGTATATTTCTTGCTTTGGAGCACCTGGAAAAATTATGAGGTTCGTTAGTATTTTCTAAAAAAATATTATTTTATTCAAGCAAATCATTGGACTTAATTCGAGTAGTTTACCAGGAGTAGATGGGATTCCATAAATATCAATTTTTGGAATGATTTTTCCATTATATTCAAACTCTCCATGAATTCCAGGGGATGGTGAGTCCGGAGGAGTTGGGGCTACACCTTGTTGGCCTACGGTATTTACATCATCTGAGTCATCCTCATCTTCAACCCCATTCTCATCCTTTAAAATTACAAGAAAAAAATCTAGATTTGAATGTCCCATTAAAAAACACAAATTCTTTCTACGCTCGAAAATAAATTTTGAACTGTATTTGTATGACAGTTATCAAAGCTATTATTATAAATTGGGGAGTCAAACTGAGGAAGAATAAGGGATTGAAATTTCACCTGGGTTTCAGGTTTCTCCTTATCTTCTTGTTCCGCTTTCTCGCCGTCATGGACGCCCAGAAGGAGAGAATAATCCATGAGATGAAGTTTCATCAGGAACTAGACGTTCAACAAAAAAAAGAGATTTAGAAATAAGCAATAGGCATATCATTTTCCGATCCTTGTTGTAGGGTTTGAATTTCCTCTATCATTAATATGGATTTGTATCGAAAATCATTCGGGAAGGTAGTAAACACGTATGCCGTCGCTCTCATGAGCTCATAACTTTCTTTTTTTCACACTAACTCTTCTCGTCTAGTCGATCACATTGGAGCCTTCATCTTTCACCATCAATCAAGATGGGTTACGAGAAGAAACACTATGAAGAGGATATCATAACTACGGTTGCCTATTTAACGTGGAATTGACTCAATTTTTACGCTTTCACTTTGATAAAAATCATTGAAGTATGATTTGATGCACAACCCTCTCAAACATATATATTCCTAGCATTCTGGTTCCCTTCCATGAATTTAATTGCACATACACTTAGAATTTCTGATTCTGATTAACCCGATGCGACTGACATTTTTCCTAACTGAAATCATCCGAGTTTATAGCTGGGTTTGGGTTATATGTAGGTTACCATGTGGGATTTGGTCCTAGACGTCATCTCATAACAATTTAATTGACCTAATCAATTCTACCAAGGAAAAGAAAATCTGCAATTACGATCAGAGAACGACACGGTAAAAAAAGGCTTTGAAGTTGGGTCCCCTTGATTTTCTTCTGATACTCAACTCCTATACTATATACAGGGTTTCCAGAAAATCTGGGCACATTTTTGGTGACCCTTCCCGTTGTCTCAAGAAGATAAACCTTTAGCTTTCCAGCGTTATGCCACTCAAAATATTCCGCATTTCTTGTCTGGGACACCCTGTATGTTATCCGTCTAACGACTGTTAGGAGGATAACGGCTTTTTTATTTGAGTCTCTCCTTTCAGAGTGAACATAAGGGGAAGTAACGACTCAAAACGAACCAATACTGTTCACGCAAATATAATTTGTACCTCTCCAGTTGAATCTAGTTGCGGTATGGCGTCGTAGGTTGCTTTTATAAGGCAATCGAAATAGGAGAAAACGAGCTATTCGGGTCACTACGTTATTAGATATCCTATGTAGAGGAAAAATATATGAGCAAGACCACGGCGAGTTTTATTAATTATAAATAAACTCCTCACACAGCAGTTGAGGTGCAGTGGCAAAGGCTGGCTTTATTTTATTATTGCGAATCCACATAAATCTTGAGCATTCAAGAAGTAACGGTCTTTTTATGGTTTTGGGAAAAAATGGTTGTTTTCAAGAGAAAACAAAATAAAGCCCTCATAGTACAAGTACATGATGGATTAGGAATGCAGAATGAAGTGATGCAAGAAGAATGGTACGAAATAGGCTTAGAACTTAGGAAGTCAAATGACCTTCACCTCACCCCAACATCCGCAGTGAGCGTGTCCATGAGTTTTTCCTTCGCATCTTCTCCAATGTAGATTTTCCCACCGTCCCGGAGAAAGTCGTTATCTTTCAGAGTAGGGAGCTCCTTTCCCTTCTCTTTATCAGATGCTTCACGGTCCACTGTAGACCCTTTTAAGTCGTATTTTCTGTAGAAAATATTATTAAACGAATTTAAATTTAACTATGTATATAGTATAGTGTGTGCTCAAGTGATTCCACGTTAATCTAATAGAAACTTTAGATTAAAATTTATTACGCTTAACTTTCCGTTACTTAAAAAAACTTTCCAACGACTTAAACTTAACGTCTCCCGGATTTGGAAACATGTATGTCTGAATCTATTCTAGTCAATTAGTAGATGACAGGCTACTAACTCGTTGTTTCCTAACCTCCTAGAAAATCTCTAGACAAGTTTCAAACTCAAGCATTTACTCTTGTCAGTTGGCAATAATTCAATCCAATTTGAAAGGCTTTTGTTACAAGTAACGCCTACACTGGCTCTGCCTCCATGTGTTGTTTCAACTACTATTACGTATACATACTCAGAGCTCAATTAAGAAATTTGATTGTAGATTTCCTCTTTGATGAAGACAATATGTCTGGTCTAATTTTAGGAACCCTCAACTCAACACTTCGGTACATATTTGCATATATATTCTTCTCCGGTGAATATGATTGCAAACTAACCTGATGATTTTGGATTACATATATGACAACAGAATGGGAATAATAAATTGCTCCGTCTTGAATGCTTAGAATTATAGAATTATAAAATAATTCCAAAAACCATTCAGTTTTCAGGGTATTCGGTATTATTCTTTGAAAAAAATTCTAATGCGGAATGTAGTTCAAAAGAAAGCTGAAATCCATTCAAATGTAGTGTCAAACATTGCATTGGCTGGCAGTTGTACATATAAGAAAAATCAATATCGTATTAATGCTAATGCTGGTTTGGTGCGGTGAGTTTTGAATTGTAAAGAAATTCTCATACTAACTTTATCCACATCCACCTCAAAATGGTGATTGACGAGACAACTTTCATCCACACATATTAACATGCATTTACTATTCCTACCCCGGAGCTAACACTCAACACTATTCTACAAGAAAAATCGATTAAGCGCCCTACTGTATTCTATGTGTCCTCAGTCCTCATGCATTATGCCCCTTGCATTTCTATTCTAGCTAGAGCTTAAATTGAATATGCAGGTTGACTAGGAGGTTTGTAGAGAAACATGGAGAAAGTACTAGCATAAATAAAAACTTCCTGAAGTAATGAAATAATCATCGTCAGAAATAGTTAATATTGTCCCAATCCCAAACGCTCGTATCAAAATCGATTCACATGTTGCTATAAAATGTTTCCGCAATGGTGGCCAATGGCCAGCTATGCCAGTCCAAAACTACTGCATGGTGATAGAGAAAGTAAAAAAAAATACTTTCACCACCGTATACATGCGTACATTACTTTTTTTGCATTTGCGAATTTGGATGTAAAGGGTTTTGATGGGCAATACTATTATGATGATGCCAAATTGTTCATCATTGCAAAGAAAAATCTGAGTTCAATCAAACAGAAATAATTTGGAGTATGGAGTTGACTCATGATTAATTTAATTTTTCAAAGTAAAACCTGACAACGAATAGTTATAGTTCGACCAAAACCCCTATTACTTCTATCAGAAACAGATCCCAAACAAAAAACGCATATTCCCTTTGCGAGTTTTTCGTAGTTTCCAGCCCTTTCAAAATTATTCACCTTGAGTCCTAATTGGCAAACTTATTGGCCTTCTACACAAACCATAACGTGTATCGTACGGGCAGCGGTAGCGGTAGGTAGCTATTTGTAAAAGAACCTAATGAGTTAATGAGTACAAATCAAAGAGAGACTTACCGGTGAATCTTCAGATGATTGCTGAACACATTTCGAGATACGACCATGTAGTGCTCCATTCCATCAACTGTCAATCGATACATTGCAATGTATTGAGGCAATAGGGTTTTCCCATGTCTTTCCACAACGTACTGTACCAAACGGACACGAGAGCAATCAAACAAAAATTATATACTGTTTATTTGTACAAGCACAAGGTATATAGTCTATAGAGTAGTTTATTTCTCTGAATATAACGTTCTCAGTTCTGAATTAGTAAACGTTATCCTCAAAAGAATTCTGCTTTAGACGTTCACCTAGCATTAATATACAAAGCAGTTTGACTCAGCACATCAAAAATGAAGCTAGTTTCTAAAGACAAAGTATTCGGATATCCTCACAGCGCAACTTTTGAGTCAAAGGATTACCCCTATTCTGTACACTTTCAACTTTTGGTATGCTGACGCCGAGGGCGGAGAATTGCACGAATGTTTCCATGAAAAATTCTTTTGGCCAGGAAATACCATCTATGTTTTATGTTGATTTGGCATTGTATCTAAATTCCTGGAATTCTAGATGGGAAGAAAAGCTGTTGGATGTTGGAATTCTTACCGGATGGTAGTGTTTCAGAAGAGCATGCATTTGTTCGACTTCTTCACTCGTCAGAGTCTTAATTATGTACAGTCTATCGGATGACTGGTAAAATTTTGCTCCACTCTTTCCAGGTGAGGCAAAATGAATAGGCTCAGATCTAAATACAAAATTAGACGGTCAAACCCAGTTAAAAATCGAAATCCGGAATAAACACAAATCATGGCTAGTACGATGTTAATATTGGCGTATATTCATTAAATATTACTGTAGTGTGTGTGTGTGAATACTTTTTGTGTACCACACGTTAATTAGGGCGGGAGGTTTGAATATGGCAGTCGCACAAACCACGAGCTCCCGCGGCTCGGTCAAGTTTGCAGGTCAAACTAGTGACTCGGACATTGTGATCAGTGATATTTTGAGTTACATACAATTTAGTGTCCGGACTGGTCTTGAAAAAGATAAAATTGTTCAAATTTGTTCAAACTTTTACGATTTAAGTGAAGTCGAAATAGCAAAGGCCATTATTGCCGACCGCGAAAGTACAAATCCTAATTCCAAGCGGGTAAAAAAATCCACGACAAAAGTACAAGATGGACAGCGACGTCAAAATGACATTCTTTATCTGACCGAGGTACTTTTTAAGTATGACGCCAGTAAAGACAAGATCATGTTTGCGTCAACAAACATGAACAGACTTCCACCAAGTGATTGTGACATCATAGATTCTTTCCTTCTAAGTAGAAAAGTTTTGGACATGGAAAAAAAGTTGGAAAATATGGTTGGCATTTTTTCTAAGATTGATCACCTGACCGCTCAAGTGGACAGTATCGCTCAAATTACTGAGAATATGCAAAAAGTGCAAAGTTTGGTCAACCCTTTCGATGGTACAAGAAAAGTGTATTCAAATTCTACTGAAAAATCCATCTCTGTGGTTGAAACCCAACCATGCTCGAATGCATCAAATACACACATCATGACCCCAGCTCCACTGCCTCAGAGACCGAGCTACGCAGAAGTTAGTACCTCCAGAGTAAACCGCTTAAGCAGTTCTGCCGTTCCACCCGGAGGTCACCAAGTACCTGTTTCCCAGCACGAGGGTCAGAATAGCCACACGCCGCCCGAGACTGAAATGCGGAAATTGAATCAGATGTCAGAGAAAGATGAAGATGGCTGGACAGTCAATCACCGCCATCGTCATAATCGCAGGCAGAACAGAAATATGACAACTATTGGAAAATCTAATAAGATTCGTTCTGGACTTGTCACACACCAAATGAGAGATAAAAGGGTTCACCTTTTCCTCTCACGCTTTGACTTGCATGTTACTGAGGAACAAGTCAAGGAAATGTTGGACTCCATGGAGATGAAGAATATAATTGTGCGAAAATTGCCCCCAAAATTGCCAAGTCAAACCCACGCCTCCTTTCACATCACTTGTGACAAAGGTAATTATGACTACGATGAGTTTCTTGACCCTGGATTATGGGAGGACGGTCTGCTTGTAAAACGATGGCGTTTGTATGCCCTGAAGCCACGTGACGACTTCAATTTGTCGTCTCACCAATCAATGACTAATTATGAATAACAACTTGAAAATTGCATCATGGAATTGCAAGTCAATTCGAAATAAGTGTGGCTGGCTCCAGCTAAATATAGTGAACTTTGACATAATCTGCTTACAAGAAACCTGGCTGTACGAATTCGAAAGTAATTTTGTGAACAAAATACATCGGGACTATGAGGGGATATCCACATCTGCCATGGACAGTGCAAATAAGAAAAAGGGGCGTCCTTCCGGTGGAGTAGCCATATTGTGGAAGAGGTCACTAAACCAGAATATCCGACCAATAAGTTTGGGCAATGAAAGGTTGTGTGGTGTTGAATTTAACAATGCGGAAGAAGTGATCTGCATAATTTCGGCTTATTTTCCTACGCGAGACAAAATTGATGAAATCAAGGACTTCATAGGTCAAGTAGTCTCACTCGTTGACCTCATGACAAGTAAATCGATCATTATTGCAGCCGACACAAATCTGGATCCTAGCTGCAACATGTTTTGTGATTTGGAGAATGCGTGCAATGAAATCGGTGCTTCAGTAATTGATACCAAATTGCTATCGCGTGACACAAAAACATTCTTCAGTGAAAGTAATAGCTCTTGCAGTTGGATTGATCACATCTTGTTGACTGACAATTTGAGATCAGCTGTGAATTCATGTGATGTATGGAGGTTTGCCCAAGGTGATCATGTACCAATTTGTATTGAACTAAATCTTAATATGGTGAAATCCAATTTCATAAAAATACCAAGTGTACCTAGGCGAATCAATTGGAGAAAGGTCAATAGAAATACTAGACTTGACTACAAACAAAGAACTGAAATATTATCTCAACGTTTAATTCCGAAGCTTGATTACATTGATTGTTCTTTGGACATATGCAACTGTGAACAGCACAAAGTAGCCATCACCCAGATCTACAGTGAATTGGTAACGTCCCTCCATAAGATTGACATAGAACTTGGAGAAAAATTTAAAGAATCTAAAATCAAGTGTGTTCCTGGTTGGAATGACGAAGTCAAATCCCTATATGAGAACAGCCGAACAAATTTTCTAAATTGGGTGTCTACGGGTAGATCTGATCCTGCCCTGCATGATGCAATGTGTAAGAGCAGAAGGAAATTTAAATTAAAACTGCAACAAGTAAAAAGGAATGAGCAGCGGATCAGAAATGATAAGCTTGCGTCGATCAAATGCTCAGGGGACTTCCAGAAATTCTGGCAAGAAGTACGAGAAGAGGATGCTGAACAGAAAGACATTCCCATTTCAGTAGAAGGAGTAACTGGGCTGAAGAATGTTGCCGAATATTGGAGATCCCACTACCGAGAACTTTTCGCAAGCTCCCCTGTTAATTTTACCGAAGCAGGACAATCAGGTACGCAACACGTTGAATTTACCCATAAGGATATTGAGACCGTAGTTCGAGAGCTGAAACCAAACAAAGCGGCTGGCCCTGATCAAATCCGATCAGAACACTTCAAACACGCGGATCCAATATTATATGTTATATTATCGAGGTTAGTTAATTTAATGATATCCCATTCCCATATTCCTGATTCCCTTCTGGATGTTAAAATAGTTCCAATTTTGAAAAAGCCAAGATTAGATCCTAGAATGAAGACTAATTATCGACCCATTGCTCTCGCTACCACTGTATCAAAAATTATCGAGCTATTGTTATTGATAAGGTATGAATCTAATCTGTCAACTAGTGCAAATCAATTTGGGTTTAAGAAAAAAGTCGGCACTGAACTTGCAATTTATACTGTAAAACAAATTATTGCACATTATGAAAAGCACAGCACTCCGGTCTATGCATGCTTTCTGGACGCGTCAAAGGCTTTTGACAAGGTAGATCTAGGCATACTCTTGAAAAAGTTACAAAATAGAGAACTTCCTCCTATAATTCTGAATTTTTTCTTGTTTTGGTTTAATAACCAACATTATATCATTAAATGGGGGAACGTGATGAGTGAGAAATTCACTGTAAGATCTGGCGTCCGCCAGGGTGGCATTCTCTCTCCATATTTCTTTGCCGTGTATACTGATGAACTCAGTACACAACTCAGTAAAACCAAAATGGGATGTAAAGTTGGCAATATAACTATAAATCATGTATTCTATGCTGATGATATCTGTATACTTACAACTTCTATTTATGCTCTAAATGTATTGTTAGAAATGTGTTCAATGTATGCCGCTAATCATAAATTGGAATTCAACGCAGCTAAGAGTCAGTGTCAATATTATGTACCAAAGTTTCTAGTCAACGCAAGTGTATACAACGGCGCTGTAATTAATAAGACCACTTTACCAAATGTTAACAATGTTAGATACTTGGGGTACGATTTTCAAGTCACTACTAGTCGATCTAAGAATATAATGTGCGATGATGCTGAAATCCTTAAGCGTACGAGATTAATCTATATAAGAGCTAATATGATACAACGTCGGTTTTGGTTTACATCTATTGCGATTAAGAAATATCTGTTCACTACTTACTTTAGCTCGATTTATTGCCTAAGCTTATGGTCTAGCTCTAAGTCCCTTAGAAATAGGGCAAAGGTAGCGTACAACGATGCTTGTCGAAAAATATTTGGTTATAATAGGCAATATAGTGCGACCAGCATGTTTCAAGAATTGGAGTTAAAAACTTTCAGTGAAGTGATAAAAACAGCTGTACAATCTTTGGAAAAACGTTTATGTACGATAGATAATCAGTTAACTATGGGAATTTACAATTCTAGCTGTCACAAGTTATCCAACCTGGAAGTGCAATGGCGGTCATGTATGTGTGAAGTGTAAGACTCAGTGTCTCCTCTTTAGGTTAAGGTTAGGTTAAGCTTAGGATATTTATTTTACTTTAGTACTTAAGATATGAATTGGGTCTGTATTGACGAACATCTTTTTACAGCTCTCTGATTTGAAATAAACGTCTAAATAAATAAATAATAAAATAATAAAAGATGAGACAGAGGGTTTGCCATTCTTCAAATTCGTACGAAACGGTGTAGATGTACTTTGGATGCCGAGCGCTGACATAGAACTCGTTGAGTCGAATATTTTGAAATTCAGCTCAACTCAAGACGAAGATTCTGGACCAGCTCCGCAAATTGTTCCCGAGCCTTACTTTAAGTCGCCGCCGAAGCCTAAGAGGGAGTTTGTCATGCGGAAGGAACTGCCACCAAATTACGTACCGCCGACTGCAGATGAGACAGGATTCCGATCTGAATTGGATGAGATAAGAACTGAAAAGTGGGAGGAATTGTATGAAAAGAAAAAGTACACCGAGAATGCACAGGAAGATGATGATTTACGGCTTTTACGGCAACAAATTGCGGCCGCTGAGGCTTCGGCTTCATCTTGTGCACCTGTTGGAGATGAGCCATCATCCTCAGTCGGATGTCGTGTGAAAGTGAAATTGCCGGATAGAAATACCTGGTAAGCTCTCATAATTAATACAAACAGTTTAAGACAAGAGATTTTTTCGTGTTGCACTTCACGTCTTGCTGGATAGTCTGAGTCTGAATCATAATCGTTCGGAATAACACAGGGTTAGCCAATGACCGTCGTGGCATGTTTTGAGTACCTTTCAATTTTGTAAGCAGAATGAAGATTAGATTTGTACGGTTTGTTTGTTTTTGCGTCAGATTTAAATCCCAATTTTTTGTATTCAGTCATACGCTCATACTCAAACGTTGCAAATGCCCACCATAAGTCATAAATCATAAATTCTGGTTCCAAGCTTTATCTAACGATACCCGGAGAGTCAGAGTGAAGTCATGGTAAGATAATGTTACTACTTTGAACTGTTTCAACGTTAAAAAAAGTTACATGTTACTGTAGAGTAGAATTGAATTCCAGCCTGACGAGGCCAGTAAGGCTTAAATTGCAGTCTATCCAGATAGTTCATTTTTACAAGAAGTTTAGTCTTATTTAAGCTCAGCTTCTCTTCTCTTTCCACACATTCTCTAATCTCTAGAATTATGGCCTTTCCTTCAAAATGCATCATTTCGCTTTGTATACGATCCTACCTTTTGTCTACATTCATTGTATTTGTCTAATTTCCAGCCACGTCTACCAAGTAGATCCAAAGGGCCCGATTTCTCAGATTCGTGAATTGATGCTCGTGGACTGTCCAAATCTAGCCACGACTAAATTCGAACTTTTGTGACTTCTCCGTACCAAGTACTCGACGAATCACTTTCAATTGAAGAGTCCGGATGCGTGAATGCAAGGATTCAGGCCAAGAACACTTATTCTCGTTGAGCTGACGCGTCAAACAAAGTTTTTCATTTGACTTTTATTGTTGACTTTAATTTTGACGTATTATATACAGTTGACGGTTATAAAACTTCACTTGAATATTGGAAAAAAGTCAAGCGAGAATAAATCACCTATAGATAGAGAGATTGCTTGCGAGTATTTATTGGTTTTTTATAAATGTACGTGATTAGACTATTTTTGTGTCCTTCCGGGCCCACTTTCACTGAAGCTTAGTGCA